>JAQSVH010000001.1:5632768-5653650 GCA_029448705.1 Adansonia digitata | reverse complement strand
ATTCACAGTCATCCTCTACTTTTTTAGATTTACCAAACAAAACGTTGAGACCCTGCCTGCTAGCTATGACAATTATAGACATAGAATTAATGGACTTTTTTCGAAGTACAAAAATATCAATAGTATTAAAATATCTAGTGAGGGATGTAAAACTTCATTCCATCACAGGCATTTCTCTCAATCTTTCAGTACCAGCAAAAACAAAAAATAATATATATATATGTATATATTAAATCCACTTGTAGAAATATAAATTGATTAGCAATGAAGCTTCGTAATCCATTGGTTATGTCAATCAAGTCATGTCTCCAAGGTCGTGCATGCAGTCCACGTTATGTTTTATATCTGAATCAGCCACGAAATTTGCAACTTAAAAACTAGAGTTGGAGAATAGATAAATATTATTTATTTATTATTTAAAAAGGTTCATTTTATTAGTGTTTATAAGTATTTGTTAAAGATAAAAAAAAATTAATTTTTTTTGCATCTAATCAATCAATTTATGAAATTTAAAAATATTATAATAATTATATATTTTTTATTTTTGAAATTATAATTGATATTTATAGACATTCGTTAAATTATTTTCATTTAAAAACAATTATATATTATATGTTATTTTAATTAAATTTAAAAAATAAAAGAATAATGAATTAATTAAAGTATATGTAATATTTTAATCAATATCATTAATATGCTTAATTAATTTGACTCTTGTTCCTCATTGGTCAATAATCCTTGCGCTTATTTTACCCTTTTTTTTCCTCCTTTTGAAAAAAGGGTTTACACCTTTTTCTTCTCTTTCTGAAAAAAAAAAAAAAAGTACCAAATTCCTGCTGTTGAGACCTTCGCATATGGCAGATGGTTAGTCTCGCCATCAAGAATTGAAGATTGGATATCATTAAGTCGTTTTGATAATAATAATAATAAAATAAATAAGTAAGCGAAGTTGGGTTTATTAGTTTAGCACTTGGAAAGAAGTAGCTGCCCACTCAACAAATACTTGGCTGCCTTCTGTTATCACGAACTCTAAATCCTCTACCTCTATTATTATTATTATTATTATTATTATTATTATTATTACTACTATTGTTCCCAGTTTCAGGTCCCCTTCGATGAAACATCTCACATCACCCTTTCATTTCCCTTCCTTTGATAATTAGCTTAATTATAATTTATATTATTTCATGCTAACTATATGAATTAGAAACCTCACGTCGTGCTTGCGGGATCCATGTTGATTAATTAAAAAAGAATCTAACTGTTCCACCATTCTTAACATAAGAAATTATTTAATATTTATAAATTTAGTATTTTTTATCACTTCCATCATTATTTGTGAATAATCAAAGAAACAAAAATTAATATTCATGCAGTACGATCCAGTCCAGCTTTAAATTTAATTAAATTGCTCAGTTATTTTTTAAATGGAATTCAGGCTAGTAAAGCCCAATTGAGCTCGTGCCTCAAGGTTTTTTTAATCAAAACTCAACTCACTTGGAGATATATCAAAGGGCGTGGTTAAGTACCAGACATGTAAATGCAATTCAAATTGAGCAGACAACGTCAACTCCAACCTAGAAGATTCAGTCCAAATCTATCTCATTCATTTAAATTTAAGAGTTAGCAATCTAGAAGCTAACTCAACTTGAATCTGAATTGATCTGATCTAAACCAGCCTAGTCCTGAAATAATACCGAAAAGTTCTTCCCTAGAGAAAAGAAAAAAGCAAGAGCCTCCCATTAGACATGGAAAACCCCTTTCTCTTCATTTCATTAAAATAAATGAAAACACAGGATGAACCGCCATACCATCCAGAAGTGAAATTTTGGGGACAATCCGACCAAAAATGGAAACCGGAGACGGATAGGAGTATAACTAGCGCATCAATACTGAGTAATGCAAGAACGTTCGAATTATTTTATAGAACACTGTCAAAATTCTCATGAGTATTCTCTGTCAGTTCTGATACTCTCATGTACTCGCTCATCGTAGATGCAGAATGACAAATATATATGGTGGTTATCTAACCAGGCGTTGTAGAGTTTATTTATGTTTGCTTTCCTCAAAGTAGTTCTTTGCCTTATCAGACAACCCGTGCAGCATTATGAGTCTTATGTGATAACGGTAGGTGCGGAACGGCCAGTGAACTCCTGCATCTTAGAAAGCTTTAGAGCAACCTCCACCTGAGATCAAAAGCAAGAGTCAGTCTATATATATAGCCTAAACTGCAACTGTGAACAATTTAGACAAAAAGTTTATGGATGATGCTCACAAGAGGAGCAAGCGCTTCTTGGGAATCTCTTCCGGTTTTTGATGGATCCTTTTCATATTGCTCAATGTAGAGACGGATAGTTGCACCTTCTGAACCAGTCCCAGAGAGACGGAAAACCTACGGACAGAGTAAAATCAAATAAATAATGTTTCGATAAAAGCTGCTTTAGATAAACTCTCAAAATGTTTTCCACTGCACTAGAAAACCACACGATTTGCTCAGATAACTTTTTGTTAATTAAGAATTTAGGAAGTTGACTTACCAATCGTGATCCATCCCCGAACAAAAACCGTATACCCTGGTGCTTTGAAACAGAGCCATCAACAGGATCCTTGTATTCAAATTCATCAGCATTGACAACATTTGCCACATCTGAACGAGCCCCCTTCACGATACTGCATGATAAAAAAGAACAAGATCATCAAAAGAAACTAGAATAATTAACTGGGGAAAATCTTTAGGCCTAATTCCTACAAACACCATACACATTTTAACAGATGCAATGTCTAAGTAACCAAATTCCCTAATCTCACTCCTCAAATTAGTGGTTGGCGATGATTCCTAACAAAATCTTCAAAATTAAGTCCAAAAAAAAATCTCCAAATTATGTGAGACCTAACTCTGATTATCACCGCAGGCTGAAAAGCTTCTAAAACTACACCCAGAAGACCCAGTATAGCCTTTAGTAAAATCATAAAAGCATGCAGAAAGTCACCATTTAGCGGCCCCTTTGTGTGAGACAACCGTAGTAGTGACACGAGAGCATCATCATTTCTTATGAACCAAAATTGAAGCAATAATTTCTCTTTGGAGAAATGGATTAACAAGGCAATCTAAACTGGGAATATAAAGCAAGATTCAAAGGTAACTTAGAAATAAACAAAATGCATACAAATTAAATTAAAGACAGCAAGATTATAAACTTTTTAAACCTACAAGTTAACCCTATGGGACTTTTTTATTTAAAAAAACAAGTTACTTAAATAATTTGAAGTAAAACTGAAGACTGAAATGAAAGCCTTTAGCCAGTTCAAGAGCCCATCAAACTAGTAAAGCAACCCATAAAATGGATCAAGGAACAAGGTTTATTCAGTATTAGGCACTTAGCCATTAGTTAGAAGATAACACCACTTTATTCTTACTTAGAGTTGTTTGAATTTAATATATTCTTTTCGTTTTTTTTTTTTTTGGTGCGAAGGAAGCCAAGGGCTAGGAGGAATTGGGGAAGGCAAATTTGCGAGTGCTACAGATTAGGCCCCAGCTTTGCAGGGATCCACTACCTAAGAGAGTTGGGTGAACCATTTTGCCTAAGCCCCAGGTTCTAGTTTTATATATTCAAGCAACCAAAAAACAAAATGCAAGAAGAGCATGACATTTGTCCAAAAGAAACTATAAAACAGTGGCATAATTCCAGGAAGTGGCTGAGTGGTTCTAAATAACATATATTCATACCTATTGATTTCTGCAAGGGATGACTGCAACTTGACCAGATATGCCATTAAATCCTTTGCTGCACCAGCATCCACATTCTTCATGAAAGAAAATGAAATTAGTTAGCTACTCTCTCAATACCTTTATGGTCAAACACAGAAATGAAATACAAAAATGTTATACCTCATAGTCATATCGAGTATAATAGTGTCGACCATAGGTAGCCCAATGCTGACGAACTATGTCCTCAACAGTCACAAGCTTAACCCCATCCAGATTTTCCTTATTTTTATATGCAAGTATTGAAAGCCAAGCCAGAACAGCCCAGATTCCATCTTTCTCACGTATATGGTCAGAGCCTGTCCACAAATAGAATGTTTTGTAAGTTTCCCATAACTCCAAATATATACCTCAGATTCGGAACATGAAACACTTGCCAGTTCCAAAACTTTCTTCTCCACAAATTGAACAAAATCCAGCATCCATTAAATTGCCAAAAAATTTCCAGCCAGTGGGAACCTAGAAAAGAATAGATAAATAGAAACCTTACAACAATAAAAATGGTGGCCAGCAGGAAAAATTACCAAAATCTTTCTCCATGGAATACCTCAAAAAATTTCAGGTTCAAGTGCTTGGCCACGACATCAAGGGCAGCTGATGTGGGCATACTCCTGCAAGTAGCAAATCCAGAACATAAATCTTAAATTTCAATTTCAGTGGAGATGAATACAAATTATAACAATAAGCATATCAGAGTTTGAATTGCGGAATTGATGTGAATAATTAACAATTTTATATCTTCATTAGATCCAAAATATAATACTAAAATTGTATTGCGATTAAGTGGGTTCTAGCTGCTTGAAGAAGCATTTGTGCAGGCCTGAACCCAAAACAACTTTTCTGACGTTTACAATTTTACATTTTAAACTTATGCAACATGAATAACCATTTTTCTGACAGAATATGAGATCTCATAAAAGGAGAAAGAGTCGGACGTAAAAGGTGTATATACATTCTCTCCTCAGAGATATGTGGATCCAACTGAGAAAGTAGAGAGAAGGGATACTCATACATTTCACCTATTCCTTGAACATTGTAAAGGTTTCAAATGTAGAATCACCTTTCTTTTTAAGCTTTAATGACAATGAGATGTTAGTTGTTTTAAGTTTATAATCTTTATACTTGTGAGTTCAACATAGTTGATAGTTTTGAAAGGACCCAGCGGGACCCTTGTTGAAATTTAAGGTTCCAATAGGAAGCAGGTTAAAAATGACAAAAGAAGGTAAACAGAGCAATAAAAAACCTGGCAACTCCCTTCAAACCAGAAGAAAAGTAAGGAATTGCATCAACAGCATTGGCAGCAATGATGGCAACCGAATCTGATGGAGTGACAAAGAACCTTAAAAAGAAAACGTTATAAGAGCAAATTCTAGGAGGTATAGTAATTATTAAGATGTTAACCAGATTTCTTGGACAGCAACAGTACCTTTTTCCCAGGATCATGTTACGATCAGCATCACCATCAGCAGCAGCACCAAACTCTGGTGGGTCAACTTCAGCATTTGATTTGCCCAATCCCATGCGAGAAACCAACTCCTTTGCATAAGTCAAATTGGGATCGGGATGCCCTCCGCCAAAGTCCTCCTGGTTTGCATCAAGTCAGAGCATTAGCCAAAAAGAAAGATCTATTCTAAACAAAGAGGCAACTTATCACCACACTCTAAAATTGAAAAAGACCTTGGGTACACAGTTCAAAAGTGAGCTTTCTTGTGCTCCAAGCTCTTCCACAAAAATGCGCTTTGCATAAGCTCCAGCAACTCCGTGCAGTGCATCATAGCTTCAATACAAGGGGAAAGGGTTACACCTTTCAACCAAGAACTAAAGTCTGCCAGAAAAATTAAAAAAGTGTTCGAGTGCTTAAAGACAAAAAGCTTATCTACATACCAGAATGTAAACTTTGGAGAGGAAAGAAGCTTGCGAATAAGGTTGAAGTCAAAAATTGACCTGTGCAACAGAGGCAAAAGGATTTAGTATTTAGACTGCTTGTATGTGTTGCCAATATTAAAACTCTCACATTCTCAGAATGAATCAAACTGGCTATGAATAATAGGAAGAAGAATAATCACAACATTTTGGCCCATGCAAATGATTTTCTCGGAAGCTTTTATGTTTTGATTTTAAATTGTAATAATCATTTCCAATCAAGGGAGGTAGAGAAGGATGGGAAAGAAGAAGAACAAAGATTACTATTCAAAGGATGTTGCTTGTCCATATACAGTAGATAAAAACATATTCACTTGATGAAATGACTTACTTCATCAATTTCACGTAGTCAGTTGCTGAATCAAAAACCTCAACATCAAACTGTCCCTCAGGCCCCTGAAAGCTGGTAACACCAATTGCACTAATGTCTACCTGGATTATGCAATAAGTTGACAACATTAAGATACAAGGAACAAAGAAGAAGAAAAATATCATTCTGGGGATGCAAGACACACATTTGGTAGATCTTCAGCAATCAAGTATTCTGTTATTGTTTTTGTGTTCTCAAAGATCTTATCAGTTATAGCCTCTGGTGCAGGTCCACCATTTTCCATGTTGTATTTAATTCCAAAATCCTGCAATAAATAAACAAATCCAGTGCACTCACGCATGTTGCAGACAGAAATAATTTTTCTAAGATAGACAAGATCAGTTAGGCCCAACCTCATGAGGGCCACCTGGATTATGACTAGCAGTCAAAATAAAGGCACCAGTTGCTTTGGATCCCTGGAATTGAAGTTTGAAAGTAGAACCTTAGTATTGTCAAAACTAAATTATGTTGACCAGCTTCTCACTACAACACAATACTAAAAAAAGAAAACAAACGTGATAAAAGCTAGATAAATGCAATTGGAGCAATATTACTCACATCCACACCAACCCTTTCACGTATTACAGCTGATACAGCTGGAGTTGAAAGCAATCCATTTTGACCAACCCATACACGTCTTACTCCATTTGCAGCTGACATCTTAATTATTATCTGTCATTTAACAAAATACATTAGCTCACTGAGCAATTTTACACAATGTTTAAGGACTTCTTACCAATTGAGATCATTGAAAACATCATGATATACAAGCGACCACTCAAACGGCCCTCAATGGCATCCATTGAGAACATGTGATTTAAAATTTGGGCACCAAAATTACATCATTTGGTTCGAAAACGAGAAACACCTACTATGTACACTGCATAAAGTACAAAGCACATGTATCTGAATAGCATTTATATTCAAAGTTGCAGTACCTGAATAGCATCCTTTGAGAAATAACGACCATCACCAGAAACAACAAGTGTGGCACCTACAACCACAAACATATATAAGAGGAAAGTAGTTGTAATCCACTGAATGTATGTGATCAAGCAAAAGAAGAAATGTCCAAGCCAGTGCAATGAAACAAAACAAAACAAATACTAATTGTTAATATCATTTTTCTTCTTTAGATGATTCAAGATCTCTCTTTCAGATAAGGAATGGACTTCTCCCAAAATAAAGTAATAAACTACCAAAAGGGCAGAGGAAAAACTAAAGAATTTTGGTTGAATATGCTCTACAATCATTATTCCAACAAATTGGAACTGCATGTTGTCAGAGCATTGGGTGAGGCCTCTAATGCTAGAAATTGAATCAGCAGGCAGAATAGAAATGCACCTAACTGTGTCTGTACACACCAGTAAAAATAGCAATACTCTTTTGTTCCGATCTGGGGTTAGGACAAAGATCTCAAATCTGAGACGTGGTGCTTCCCCTCGTACATACTCAAAAATATTCCTAAACAAGAAGTATGCATCTATCAGTTTCAACTTTCAAGGTTGGTATAACTGTACTAAGAGTGTTGTAGAGCCACCTAAACCAATGTAGTCAAGAAGCATGCCTAGGCACTGGGGTCAAGAGGAAATTTTGGCAAGTGAGGTGCACCTAAGTATTTGGGTCAATGGTTGGTGCATGTTCCCTCTGCTCTGATGGGTAGTGTTCAATCCCCTATCGCTAAATCTTAAATGTTGGCCAAAAGAAAAAAGGTTGGGTGGCTTTATCAAGGCACACTTTGTTTTCTTCACTATGAAAACGAAATTAAAAATTATTAAAAAAAATGAATTTTCTACAAGTTGTATTTTCAAATGAGAAAAAAGAGCAATGCAAGCATCGTTTCAAGAATACCAAAG
Source organism: Adansonia digitata (assembly GCA_029448705.1). Classification (NCBI taxonomy): domain Eukaryota; kingdom Viridiplantae; phylum Streptophyta; class Magnoliopsida; order Malvales; family Malvaceae; genus Adansonia; species Adansonia digitata. Next base: position 5,645,735 of record JAQSVH010000001.1, on the reverse strand, counting down.
TAGTTATATTGTCAGTTTATAACCTATCGTTTGAGATGAAGGGAACTTATAGCTATAATTTTAGTTAACACTTGGTCGTTTCAATATATTCGGCAATGCAGTGCTGTCAGGGTATGTGCATATGTGTGTGTGTATATATATACACACACACACACACACAAATCAGCAGGGTCCAGGAGATGTTTTGATGCCGCCAGCTGCCCCCCTCCCTTTCTCCCTTCTTCCTCTTTCACTTTTATAAATTTTCTTCAAATGTCTGAGAGAAGGCTTAAGAAAATTACCAAATAAAGGGATAAAAAATTTTAAAGATCCCCAAGGACTCCTGTTCAATATAAGGCTATATTGATATGGACTGCAGCTGTTAAATTGAAGTAAAAATCATGAAAGAGTAACAATGAATTTACTTTCATTAATAAAGCTCCTTGCACTGGCTCTTCAGCACAAAATTCTCATAGGTCAAAGAACTAGTAAATTAAAGAGCTCCAAAACCAATCCTACTTTGAAGAAGGCCAAAACAAAATCAAGCAAACGATATGACCGAAGAAAAGTTGTCCCCGGATTACACAAGTTAAATATCTTTCAAGATAAAACTAGAACATTTTGTTGAACTACCCAAAGAATTGTGCATATATCCCAAGTATACTTAGGGCACCTGGACACTGACATTTTCATAAGAGTATACATAATATTGCAAAGCATATATTCTATGTAAGTCTCACATAAGCAGATTTACAGCATATCAATCCTCAATTCCAAGCTTCTAAGAGCATATTTAAAAAGTCGCAATATGCCTTTAAAAATGAAGCCAATAAATATTACCAATTACAATTAGCACGCAAAAGCGCACAGCATAAACAAAAACCCTACCTCTAACCTTCTCTGGTGTAAGGGCATTGAATGTTGACTGAACGAAATTTTGCAAATAATGAGGTTGCATAAAAACTTTCACCTGGAAAGGTCAAAACACCACAATATTTGAGTAAACAAACAAGTAAAGTAATGGGCAGAGGAATATTGTAAGAAAAATAAAGAAAATGATTTACGATCCATATGTCATTCAAGGTACATATAACCTAAAGTTTGACATAGTTTTTAGTACAGAAAAATGAATAGAAATCATACAACTTGCATAAAACGGACATCAACTATGAAGACAACTATTTAAGTGACCAATCATTCATAAGAAGACTGTATATAATATTCGTCAAACAATACAAGTAAGATCTCAAGAACTATTAAGTAACATTATTTTTTAATCATCAATTCCATTCCATAGTATTAAAACAGAAAATTGTACTTCTCAACAGGCAGCCATTACGTAAACAATTATATAATCTTTCAAATATAGAAATATAATACTACTATAAAACAACCCACCGAAAATCATATTTAAAATAGTTATTAAAATCACAAACGGAAACTATGATCTGAACAATATAGAACTAAAAAGAATCAAGAAATAAAATTTTATGCATGCCTCTGAATATAAATAAGAGAAAATCTGACTTGAATTTCAAGCCCTCCATGACGAAGGAAGAAAAATTTTGTGAATAAAAAAACGAAAACCAAATAAATAAATTTAAATAATGAACTTGATTGAGATCCGACATAGAAAAAGAAAAATAAATCATAATTAAGTTAAAACTTTAAAATAGCAAATAAATCAGCAGCGAAAATGATAAAATTCCAGTCTTTTTTCGGTTATATATTATAGAAGTACATCTTAATCTATGGAAATGAGGTTTAATATAGATTAAGAGATCATCTAATTCACCGAGGAGCGCTAGCAGGCATCAATCAAACGAATGATCACAAATTTAGATCAGGGTCACGAAAGATCAATTTATCGGATATCGATCAAACTGAACGAAATGAAGAAAGAGTAAGAAGCAAAAGGAAAAAAGAACCTTCTTACGGAGGCCAGAAGTTCCGGGCTTCTGACCATCGAACGGCGTTGTTGAAACTTTCGACATCTTGAACACCATTTTTTAAATTTCTCTGTCAAACACCACAACTCAGATCCATCAATACGAATCTCTTAACTCTTAATAAATAAAATTTTTAAAATGGAAAAAACAAAGGTGAAATGAGAGAGAGAGAGAGAGAGATGGAGCTCACTCGTTGGAGAGATCAAAGCGAATTTGCGTTACTTTCGAGAAATATGAAGATGGCAAATGGAGGAAGTGACCCGTGCTTCCTTTTTATTTTATTCCTATCTGTTTTTTCTTTTATTATTTATTTTTTTCCTTTATTTTTCTTTTTCTAGAATAAAGTGAGAGAAACGCGAAAGCAGAAAACTGTGGCAATATAGAGTTGGCGATGAAGGGGGAGTTGGAACTTGGGAAGGACGCGATTGGGTAGGATAGGAATTTAAAACCTCACAGCATTTCCTTTTGTTTGTTTCGGGTGAGCCATCCACAGACGAAGTCTAATTAAAGAACTTGTTACTGCACAAATGGCATTTCCTCTCTCCATATTCCCTGTCCTATTTTCATTTTTCTTTTTGTATTTAACTCGTCTTACTTTTATGCTTAAAGAAAGAATTTAATTGTAAATCATTAGGTAAAAAGATTATGATATTTTATTTAATAAGATAAATAATTTTATTATTGGGAAAAAGTAATTATTAAGGTTATTTTATTATTAATTTACCAGTGTAAAAAAAAAAACAGACGTAAAGTAATATTAATTAATCTTTGAAATTTCTTTTTGATTGGCCAAAAAAAAAAAAAAAAACATGAAATCTTTGGCATAAACTTCTGAACTTGGCCGAACTTAATAAAAAATTTGTGACTTTCGTGTTTAAGACGAAGCTAATAGTAGCTTTGTTAGCTTACAATTTTTGCTTAGTCATCAAAGTATTTTAGGTATTTTTATCAAAAATATTTTTTGAAATGCAAAAGTCCGATGCTATGGAAAAGTAAGTGATAATAGCTCCAAACAAAAAGAAAAAGTAAGTGAAAAAAAAATGCTCTTATAAGAAAAAAATTACTTTTTTCGAAAGTTATTTTTAGATAGTTTGTATTCGATAATTTTTATTTTTTATTACATTAAATATTATGATTTCAAATCATTGAAAATCTATAATGTTATATAAAAATATAATATAAAATCATTAGTGATACAAAGATTATTAATCAACTATATTTCGAGCTTTTATTTTTTCAATAGATTTTGATAGTTGTATTGACAGTACCTAATATTTTTATTTGCATTGAATATATTCATTTATGACTCTAATTTAGTGTTTTGTTACTGCTTTAATTATTACTTATAAATGATTAAAAGAAATAAATAAAAAATAAATTGATGATCGAATCGGTTAAACAAATGATTTTTAGTTCAATTACATCATGATATTAACTAATTAGAAAATAAAAGTAATTAAGAAAAATTTTAAAAATCAAAATTTTAAAAAAATTACAAAAATAAATAAAATAAATAATGTAAACAACTTTTGCAAATTGTTGGTGAGAGGTAAGGTATCGGGTAAGGGGAATACTATGATAACTCAGGGTTTTTGTCGTTTAAATATTTTAGGCTGAATGGGTTTTTTTGTTGTACTTTGGGCTTCAATTTTGGTTTAAGTTTAGGTTAAATTTAGATATAATATCTTAAATCTAATTCTATCAATTTTTTCAACTTATGATTTTTAATTTTTTTCGCGATTCTGTCCATTTCCGTAACAATCCAGTTTTATGCATATTTTTTGGGTCATTGAATAGACTACCCTCGGATTTTAACAAATTATCAAAATAATATAAATTCAAAACTATCTACTAAAATACAATTGTTTTTATTGTACGAATCATACTCGAATTTGCTAATTTGACTAGCGGTCAAAGAAATGAATTGCTAGTCAGTCCAAGAATCCAATGTGGATTCGATAAACCATACAATGACTCCACGTTGGATGCGCTATAGTGAATAACGCATCTATCGTGGACTCACTACTCGCTTTAGGGAGTCCACATGGAATGCCATGTGCAACAAATTTGAAAAAATTCAATTATTGTTAATCGGACGTGACATATAACGTGAATATACTATGAGAAATAATGAATCCATCGTGTATACGCTAAAACGCTTAATGTGTCTGGTGAGTGCTTTAGCGCATCCACCTATATATATACACCTTCGAAGCATTTAGCCACTTTCTCTCATTTTCCTAATTATCACTCTTTCACTAAGACTCTCAAATCTTATCTTACTTTAATCATCGTACAATATTATTTTTGGTAAAAATTTTACTTCAATTTTAATATTACTTTTTATATTATTTTGTCTTGTACTAAGTAGTTAATTATATTCTTTATTTGTAACAATGATTGCAGATGTATCAAGTAACAATTTGAAAATCGATTTTTAGGTATTTAGTTATTTTGATAAATTAAATTATTTATTATTGAGTGTTTGCTTTTGTTTAAATTATTAAAATTGGTATTATTATTAAGTGAAAATTAAAATTAATAATTTCTGTAATAAATTATTTATGAAATAATTGGTTTAGATAAATAAATTTTATGGGTTAAAATTTCTTATTATTAATTGAATTTTTTAAGGAGTAAAAATTTATTTTTATTTGTTTTAAAATTAATAATTTCTGTAATGAAATGCAATTGTTATTTATTTAACTTTTTAGGGTTTGTTTCTTATCTACGCGTAGATTTATGAAGCCAAAATTATTAATTATTGAAATATTATATTTTCATTTATTAATCTAAAATAATTATCTTTCACATGTTACAGATTCATACATGGCAAGGTATGGTGCTGACCCTAGTCTCGAGGACCCTCTATTACTTGAGCTGCAATATGCACATATTTCTGACTAGTTATAGGTTAGCCATGCTGATCGAGAGCTACACGTCAAATTCTCTCAAAAGTTTAAACATATGGACTCACTTGAGCCCTCATTGCTTATTTATAGTCTTGTGGGTTCATAAATGTTGCTCATATCGTGTACAACACCGTAGATCACTTATTAATTGGTGCATTGGTTAAGAGGTGGAGGCTAAGGACACAAACATTCCACATGCCTAATAGAGACTGCATGGTGACATTGGAGGATATGGCTATTATTACTGGCCTTCCTATTTCTAGAAAAAGTGTGACTGGGAAACAAACAAGGATTGGAATAATACATGTGACAGCTGCCTAGGTTTGGAGCCAACATCTTAGTATAGAGAGAAGGGACGTATAAGTATGATGTAGCTCAAAGACCATTTTGGGATTATCCTAGTAGATGTAGATGACGTGACTCTTCAGCGTCATGCGTGAGCCTTAGATTGATCGGAGGTAGGCTCTTTACCAATCATCCTAGAAAGTGGGTGCACTTGATGTACCTTCATCTATTTGCAGACTTTGAAAAAGCTAGAAATTATAATTGGGGATTTGCATGCCTTGCATACTTGTAAAGAAAGTTGTGTAAAGCCACTGATTATGACAGAAAGAAAATTGCTAGGGCTTGTTGGCTTTTACAATTTTGGGCATGAAGCAAATTCCCTCCTCTTGCACCAACCTTATCAGATTAACAAACCATACCCACCAGTTACAGTGTGGCCTGGGTTTAGTATCGTCATTTGGGTTTAGGCCAGATACCCTTTTTAATTTGTAATTTCATGTTCTTTATATTTAGTCCTTTTTTTTATTTAAATAGGTGGCATAAACAAAAAATATTGTGCAGTAGTTTGATGCATGTGCTAGGTTATTATCGGTATTTCTTCGATTATTTGAATTCAGATGAGGTAACTACTAATTTTTCTAAGTTACAATGTTAAATATTAATAGTATTATTATTATTGTTATTTTACCTTTTTATCAAATTAGTTGTCTCTATGTAGATGGTCTGGCAGCTATATACAGTCGAGATTATTGCCACACTCCTAAAATTATGTGCCACTGGTAGAGATATCTAGCGAACAGTGGTGCGTCTCATATGTTTTTACATTATTCATTGGCACCAACCAGATAGAGTTCTATATAAACTCGAGCTTGACCAGCCTATTCTTAAAACCCTGCAACAACCAGGGAAATTACATACCCTTACATTGGCTAAGAGGATTGACGATTTTTGGCTCAATGCACACAATCAGTACATTACAAGTCCATTACAAGTCCTTATACTATAGTGAATAGAGCATTTTAGTTCCTCTACTATTTAATTCTGTATATTAGTTGTAGCAAATAAGAAAAAATAGTTAACGATGTTAAAAAAATAGTTTAAATATTGATAAAATACTGATGTATCAAATGATATTGAATTTTAAATTTATATAAAATAAGTGTGGGTTTAAAGTCGGGTTTAGGTCATTTTCTGTATAAACTTTAAAATTCTACATCACATGATATTTCAGTATTTTATTGATATTTAAATCATTTTTTTAATGGTGTTAAACATTTTTTTTATTTGCTATAATGTTGAAAGTATAAAGATTAAAATATTAAATTTATTAGTATAAGGACTAAAATGCTCATTTCACTATAATAAAAAGATTCGTCATAGATTTTACGTACTTTAAACTGTAACCGTTATTTATAATATTGTATATTTGTCTCCTAGGTTGACAACTAGGAACAACTCAATAAATTGGTCTCTGATTACGGTTACATGTTGACTAAAGATGAAATACATCAGATGACGAAGCAGATGCTGTACCTAATGGATGAACATAAATGAGGCATTTGACAGGAGTTCTCACGAGCTCTGCCACCTTTGACACCTATTGCAGAGGATATCCCACATCTATCCAGGATACTGAGGTAGGTCTAATTACACATTGTTGAAGAAGTCACAGTTTACGAGATAACAAAAAGACGAGTTCAACATGCTAACCACTTTTAATCTACTTCGGCCACCATCAGTCACACCCCTCTGGTACCATTGCGGCTATTCACCCACCACTTGTTCATCCACTACCTGTTTATCCACCACCTATTCATCCATCCCCCGTTCATCCACCACCTGTTTACCCAACTGCTTACTTATTACCTCTTCCTCAGCCAGCTACATATATCCTTTCTTCATATCCCATACAACAATTTTATGCCTACCCACCACTTTTTCCTTACCAACCACAATATCTTGGCCAACCTCTATGCCCATTATTTCCTACCATGACACAGCCTGGCTCGACTACAGATCCTTCTTGCAGACCAATTGGAGATGATCTTGGTCCATCTCATCAGCCATAACCCGAATTAGTGCCTAGTTATATATTCCGAATGGTTTGTGTATTTGACATTAATATTTTAGGATTGTTTTTTGAGATTTTCATTTATTAGATTTCGTTGTTCATTACTTTTGTTTTGTGACCAAATTTTAATACTTTTTATTGTTTAATTATACAAAAACAAATTTAAAAAAATAAATACCAGGTTACAAACTAAATTAAAAGTTTAATTTAAACAAATCAAACTAAATATTTTACACCCCAAAAAATGATTAAAATTTAAGTAAAAAATTTACTAATATTAATCGCAAATAAAATAAATTTTCTAATAATAAAATTTATTATTATATTTATAATTATCTAATCTTTTGTTAATAACCAAAATTTTTATTAATTAAAAATAATAAAAATGCATAATAATAAATTTAAAAAATAACAATCAAAAACAAAAATACCAATGGTAATATAATATTAATGATAATATAAACATAAAAATTATGATAATATAAAATTAAAAAATAAATGAATATTAATGATATTATTATAAATTTAATAATAAAATCACGTCAGTATATACGTGGAAAATGCCAAAAATGAGAGCGAATCCACCGTGGAATCGCTCAAGTCTTTAACGAATCCATGATGGATTCGCTATTGTCTTTAACGAGTCCACCATGGATTCGCTAATGCAGAAATGCTATGTGCTTTAGCGAGTCTTTATTGGTTCATATGTGGCAAAATAATAGTATTTTGGTAAATTATTTACAGTATTTTGGTAATTTCTTTAAAACTTAAAGGTAGTTTAATCAAAAACCCCATATCTTTGAACCGTCAAACTAGCTAATTCCCAATTGGATCGATTGAATTGGTTGATCTAATCTAATTTTTTTAACACTGATTAAAAGAAAAAAAATAAACTCAATCTATTATAACCCAAGTATGCCCATCGCCTAAATAACCATAATGGCCTAATCGCCCAACAAGCCATGAGGACGATCAGACTTCAGTTGACTAGGCTTCAGTAGTGGATCACCTGATTGCCTAATCCAGCGATAGCTAAAAATGCACTCAAATGATGACACGCCTACTTGAGAAAGACTTCGGAAGAGCATGTCCCGAATCAAACATCCCTGATCAGATGCCTCTTGTTCTGAGCTAGTGGAAAACCAACGACATCCCTTGACAAATGTAGCCAAAAGACTAGTAGGTCGGCAATCAACCACATTTGGAATGACACCCGAATAACAACAAAGAGTATATTATACATGCTCCTCAGAGATTCAAGTACAAAACGATCTGTAAGGCCCTTAGGTAAGGCATGCACATTAAATCCCTTTTCTTCTTCTTCTTCTTCTTCTTCTCTATTCTCCTATTACTCTTTGAAAACCCTAAATTAAATTAAGCATTGGAGTACGCTCGAAGTCCCAACTCCAACGTCTTTCTATTCCAACCTTTCTTTCTTTGCTTCTCAACATTCTCCAACTTTTCCCAAGAAGACGTCAACACAATCAAACAACCTATAATCATGCATCACAATCCACGGGGTTTTAATTAAAAATAAAAATGCTTTCCTTCATTTGTGGCTCATGATGTTCATAGGTCGAATCGAGCTAGATTCAAGTTTGATTTAAGTATGATATTAACATTATTTATTTTTTTAATTTCGATCCAATTCAAAATATTAACTTCAAATTTTATCCAAACACATTCATATTTATAAATAGATAATTTAATTTTTTTTAAATCAACCCATATTATTTTTATAATTTAATTTTTTTAAAAAATATATTATGTAATTTTTAATAATTTAATAATTTATAAAAAAATATCTACTCAAAATATTTGAATTTATGTCGTATACAAAAGTAAAGTCCGATTCCGAACTCAAAAACTTCTGTCAGCAGCGAACACAAATTAAGATGAGAAGGAAAAATTCCGTAAACTGGGCAAGACCACGTTACCAAAAAGTATTATCATTTGTATCTCCACAATGCTTTTATAATATATATATATATACGTATGCGTGTATGACACCCGCCTGAGCCGCCGAAATTAATTTCAAATTTTTGAAAGCTTTTCCCATGCACAAATTTTCCATAGCTTTGCTTTCCATCCCATGTGCAAACGAATCAATTAACCCAAATTAATGTTTCACAAAATACTCCTACCTTCTTTTCTTTTTCTCAACTTTCAACAAATTTCAAGCGTGCTCTCAAAAGGGAAATATGTTGCCATATATTATTACACAATATTATCTGTAAAGTTCCCTCTTTTTTTTTTTTGGGTATAATTTATATGTGAAGTTTCTTCTCAATTCATTAAAATCAAATGAGACAAAAGGTTACTCTACTTAAATTACTTAAAGCATTCATTATAATGATTGTAAACTTAACAATAAAGTAAAGAATGGGAAAGTGATAAAAGGAGGAGGCTAAATTTATAGACCAAAAGACTACATAATTTAAGGGATTTACATGCAAATTACATGGAGTCACACTAAAATCTAAGCTCTCCCTAACAACATTACATCAAATTTCAAACGCCCAAAAATAATTGAAATTAAGAAAGCTAAAACATCAATTAGTGGTGAACTAAACAACATCTAAAAATTAAAAGTTAAAGGAAAAAAATGTAGATAACTCCCTCTTTTCTTTATTTTTTTTTTCTTTTGCTTCAAGCTTCAGTATTTTACTTGGAAAGCACTGACGGTTACACTTTCGGCGGACGACCGCGACCTCGCTTAACGCCTGCAGGTGGAGGGGCAGTGGCCATTGTAGTAGTCTTAGCCATCTTAGGGGGCCGTCCGCGTGGCCTTCCGCTGCCGACAGAAATGGGCTTGCGGGGAGCGAATGGATCTTTGGGCGGACGACCACGAGGCCTAGGTGGAGAAACAACTGTGCCAGGTGGAAGAGGTTGCTTGGGCTTAGGTGGACGCCCGCGTCCACGTTTGGGTGGAGCATTGGGGTCGGGTTTGAAGTAGTTGTTCTTTAACATGACAATTTGACCGCTTTGTTTCATCTTGTCGAGGTGGTGGGAAAGGAGAGTCGAGTGAGCCGCAGGGAGATCCGAGTGAGTCGACTCGATGTACTTCGCGATTGCTGACTTATTCGAACCCGCTTTCTCGTTCAATGCATCTATCGCTTGCAAAATCATCTGCAGAAGACAAATTAAAAAAAAAATAAAAGGAAAATAAGCTTACATGAAATGACAAACAAAACCCAACAAAACTTTGGGACAAAATTCAAGTACCTTAGGGTAGTCTGGAATAGAAGATTGTTGGGCAGGGGGAGGGCCTTCAGTATTATTAGTATCTTCAGTCGCCATTAAAATTTGAAACTCTTGTCTCTTCTTTTGTCTGAGAGAAAGCGAGAGAAAGCGAGAGAAATAGAGGGAACTGTTGTTGTTCTCAAGAGAGAGGGAGAGGGGAGATTGGGTTTAAAAGGTAGAGGCTTTAGGATCGATGGAAAAGAGAATGGGGGGGAAGGAGGAGGGTAGAAGCTCTGATCCAACGGCGAGGGATGGCTAGCTTTGTTCACATCCAAGGGCTGCAGTTTATTTCATATAAGATTACGAAGATCAATGACGTGGAAGCAAGCTAAACTAGGATTGGAAGGTTTCTAAAATTCTGGATTTATGATTTTCTCTCTCTCTGTCTTTTCGAATTCATAGGTAAATAAAGGTTTTTATCCGGTGTCGACGTTTTATTGGGCAAGAGAACAGCCCTTTAGATTTATTAAGACGAGTGAGAAAAGGCCACGTTGTGGAAATAACAACGGAGTGAGTTATAGGAGCGAATCGATAGTAAGAGGGGAGCTGACTTCGGAGACTGGAATATAGGAATGATAGTACAGCATCATAGGTGTTCAACAGATAAAGAACCTTTAAATCTTAAATCTAAGCTAGAATTAGATTTAGTCCGGCCTACTCATTGTCGTCGGATTATTATTTATTTTTTTAAAATTTTATTTTTTATTAATATTTATATATTTTATAATTAAATTTAAATAAAAATATATTATTTAAATTTAAAATTATTATTTCAAAATATAAAAATTTAAATTTAAATTTAATCCGTTCGGATCAACTGTCGCATCCATGTATCGCTTAATAGTAGCCCCCAGTCTCGCACTCTCGGGTCACTGTCCAGATTTCTAAGGTTATCCAAACCGTACATATATTTCAAATCAGATGCCGCTTAAGTGTGTTTTTGGGGATTAGGGACAACAGATCATATGCCTCGAAATCCCTTGCCTTTGCCAATCTTCGATGTTTGAACGGTGATGTTATAAATTTATTAAATTATATTCTTAATAAAAGTTTATTTTTATAGATTTATTGTGAATTTTTTTAAAATTTTGTAAGCGAATTAAAAATTTATCCTATATTTTTTAAAAAAATAAATTTTTTATTTAATATATTTAATGGATAATTTGTTACCTAACTACGAGAGATAACTTTTCTAAGAAAGTATTACTGTTAAAAAAAAGTTTGGGTTAGAAAATTATATTTAAAAAGTATAATAAAAATATATAATTTAAGAATTTTTAAATATACAATATTATTGTTAAAAAAGTATTGTAAGGAATTGAAGTGTTAAAAAATATATTTAAAATAATAAAAATTTAAAAATATAAAAATAATAAAATCATTTTGTTAAAATATTAACTTTCGAATCTCGAAGCTTCATTTCTTGAATTTTTAATTGGGTGATCAAATCACAATTTTAACCATAAAAGTAAAAAAAAAAAAAATCGTTTAACATTGCATTTGAGTTAATAGTAATACTAAATAAGACTTAATGTACATTTAATTCTTCTATCTTCCATACAAAATTAACGTATTTGATTGACCAAAAATATAATATTCTAAAGTTTGTGTATATATATATATATATATTTTATTATTATTCAAAATTTCTCTCTAGAACAAAGATAAAATCGGAATCTGCTCCAACAATTAGAAAGATTTACGCTTATTGCCTGAGTGGAAAAAATATATATATGTGAATATATTAGTAAAGAGTGGGTAACTTGTTTAAAGTAGATAGTTCTCTAAATATATGACTACTTTTTTAAGAATACAAAAATACTTAAGTGACCTAAATATTTTTGTTTTAGAACTCATTAAATGAAAATGTAATTTGAGAAAATCGTGATGTAATCCCGAAAGAAAGAATGGTCCATGTATAAGGTTGTCGCTGTCGTTTTTTCTATTTGTTTTGAATAATTGTTTTATTTGCCTGATATATTGGAATTTGGAAGAGGTTCAATATTAAGTACGGCGTTTGGACTTTTGGCCAATACCCTCAAACGAGATATTATCAAAGGCCAAGTAATCGGTCAAAACCTAGTGTGGCATTAGTAATCCCCTTCCTTATGTACCACTTTAAAAGAATCATAATTTAACTTCTTTGTTATCCAGATGTTTTTAATTTTTTTTAAATATTCGTAATAAATATTTGTGTTCAACACATTTATGAACATAAAAATAAAATATGATTTTCAAATATATGAAACTTAAACCCATATTAAAAACTTTAAATCCGGATAACAAAACTTTACACCTCTTGCTAAGTATCCTCCATTAACATGTACATACTAATGAACAAAAAAATATTAACACATCTATAATACACAAAGAATAAACCCAAAATCTCCTGCAAAACTAACTCAGCATTGGGCGCTTCCCACGCGGATCTGATTTCAAGGGGCTTGCAAGAGCAGAAGCAGAAGCAGAAGCGGTATTAGTATTAAAGGTTGACCCAGATGAACGGGAATCCGAAACACCAGATGTTC
>JAQSVH010000001.1:5617103-5632668 GCA_029448705.1 Adansonia digitata | reverse complement strand
AGCAGAAGCAGAAGCAGAAGCGGTATTAGTATTAAAGGTTGACCCAGATGAACGGGAATCCGAAACACCAGATGTTCCGGCGGTAGATGAGAAACCAGGAGGCCTGCGGGATGCTCTGTATCTAGAACCTGGAACTCCAGGTCTCGTTGGCTCTTCTAGACTGCTAGATTTCTTTGACAGCAAAATAACTACCCGGCGCATGTCCGGTCGTAATTGGGGATCACCTTGCGTGCATAGTAATCCTATTTGTATGCACGTAGCTACTTGTTCAGGGACTGCTGATGGGGCTAAGGCTGGGTCCATGATCTCCAAGCCTTTGCCTTTCTTGTAAAGCTTATATGCCTGCAACAACAAGAACCCACAAGTGCTAGTTATTAAGCCTTTCTTTCGAACCTCAATTTTTTTCTTTTTCATTTTTTTTTAACTTTTTTCATAAAGTTAATGTTTGAAATTTGAATGTCTTTTACAATTAAACTTTTCTTTATGTTTATTGATGTGAACAGGATCTATGATTGACTCCTATTTCAGGATGCATGCAACAGAACTGGAATTTCTTGGCTCAGTATATTTGAAAAAGTCCATCTCAAACATGTGGCGGGGTCCTTATATACCTAACTTGAACATAGTCAAGATGATGTAAAGGTAAAATATGGCATGATTCGATTTTCCAATCGGAGATCCTTAGAAGTCTCCCTGATGATGATTTTCTAGTTTGGAAAAAGTCAGCAGGACGGCAAATGTGCAAAGAAAAAACAGAGAGGTACAGCATTAAGCTACTGCTGAGGTCCAAAAGGCTAAATAACACGACAGAAACATTCAAGAACAGGATGCCATGAATTACAATAAAGTATCTCAATTGAAATAATGATCAGATCATAATCTTGCTCTTACCCAATCAAGTAGATTTTGAGCATCCGCGTTTAAATTGAAGGATGAGTTTCTCTGGCCACTTATAAGCTCCAGAACCACAACTCCAAAGCTGAACACATCTGCCTTCACTGATAGATGTCCATGCATGACATACTCAGGTGCCATATATCCACTGTTTCCAAATATTAAAATAAAATAGAACTTTGTTAAATCAACACTTCAGGACAAAGGAATGGGCATTATCGATTAAGAGGATGCTAGACAACATACTCGGTACCAGCTACACGGGTGTTGACATGTGTTTCATTCTCAGGGAAGAGGCGAGCCATGCCGAAATCAGCAATTTTGGGGACCCATTTATCATCGAGCAAAATATTACTTGCCTTGATATCCCGGTGAATGATGCGATTGTGTGAGTCTTCATGAAGGTAAAGCAATCCCCGTGCAATGCCTATAATTATCTCATACCTCCGCTTCCAGTCAAGCTCCTCTCTTCTATTTGATTCTACATGAAAAGATCATCACCATCATGATTATCATCACTATAAAAGCACAATGACTAATTATATTCCCACCCATGAAAAAACAGTGCAATATCCATCATGTTATTTTTTTATGTTCCTAACATCATAATCAACTTAGTTTTCACAATGATCTGGTTAAAAACTGGTTTCCCACTCATAGCCGCCAAGTTTGCACTAGAATTGGTCAACAGATTGCTTTGCCTGGACTAATGAAAATTTGGTTAAGTCTAATGAAAAGGCAGCTTCTAGGGAAATGAAAATTTCTAAAAAACTTGATGGGCATTTATCCACTATATTTGCACCAAGGTCTGGATGTCAGAAACCATCACCGCAATATCAAGATTTATGTCTCGAGGCTAGAGATACAATATACTGTGATGGAAATAAGTCTATGAATATTAAATAATAAATCGAGAATAGATCAACCAAATGTGCTGAAAAAGAAGGGTGGGGGAATTAAAGCAGCATCTCAGGCTTCAATCCTCCATGAAATCCATCCAGATTTGTTCAAAATAACATTACTGAAACTCTTATAAATCAGTATACCATTCATACTCAGTTATCCTAGCATTAATATACAACCAGCGTCTCATGAAACAGATCTTGTGACTAGTTAATGATAAATAATTTGATAATAAATTTTCAGTTTCAAGCACACAATCTAGGAATTAAGTTTCAAAAAAGGGAGTCTAGCAGAACTCTGTTTGATCTCAATATCTAAAGATCATACAGAAATGTTTTTGCATGTCGTTAATGATGGTTGATCATCTCCTCTAATACGGGTTTGAATTTCAACTACAGGGGACTGAACAATTACAATCAGGTACATACTAGATCTTTTAAGAACAATGGTTTCGCCTCATCTTTATTGCTAAATCCATATCGTATTAGAGATGTTTGAAATCAGCATTTACATTTCTCAGACTAGCCGATTTTCTTCTTTGAAGAATGTTTGAAACAGATGTTTACATATATTAATTTGTTTGGGTTCTAAAGCAAGCCGCTCATCTTAGAACTTCTAAAATTTTGAAGGGGGGAAAAACAGCTCAACCTAGTTTTTTAACCAAGACCATAATTGCAACCTGCATCCAGAATGTCTAACTAACCTTGCTATCCCTTTTCTGAGCATGTCTTTGGATAAACTATAGCAATTTTGCAAAGTTGGTACCGGAATTTTTTGGGTACATTACCCATGAAAAGTTAAACATCTTCATTCTATAACAAATGCTCCTTTTCATTCCTATTCTACTAGGTTTCAAATATATACATATTAATTTTCAAGGTTGAGTTTCCTGATACTTGGATATATTTGTTTTATCTATATCTGCCCAATTCATCCTACTTTGACAGATTAGATATAAGCATAATGCCAAAAATCACCTTCAATCTCCATTCCATGACTTGTATAAGGTAAAGCAATGTTTCTTTTAGTGGTCTGAAAACCGGCTACAACAACACACATGCACAAAGGAGCGAAGAAAAGAAACACCTAATAAAATGATGGAACACAAGAGAAACAAAACATAGAGTTTCTAGAACAGAGAGCTAAAAATCTTGAAAAATTAGTGGAATTACTCAATTATACTTTATTCTACGTTACTCAAATCTGCTATAAAGCATAGATGAGTAAATGGTAGAAAAATAAAAGCAAAAAACAGTAAATGAATTATAGCAACTTACTGAACAGAAGCTTGTCTAGACTCTCATTAGTAACGTACTCGTATACCAAAAGCTTTTCCACGCCGTGTATACAGTAACCCAAAAGATTCACAACATTGCGGTGCTGCACACGAGCTAGCAACTTAGCCTCGTTCTCGAACTCCTTTTTACCCTGCCTTGAGCTATGAGATAGCTTCTTCACTGCAATTTCTCTTCCGTCATCTAGTTTCCCCTATAAATTAAGGAACAGCCATTAACATAGACATTCCACTGTCTTGGTAGATTAATTCGAAACCAGAAAACTGCTTGAAAGCAACATGTTTGTAAAGCTTGGCGAAAGTTCTAATAACTAGACAAGTAAGGCAGGTTTAATGAACTAACTGTACTAACAAAAATTTCCGGTTTCTTGTTCAATTTCGATTAAAAATTTGTATGCTTTGCCTCGTTGTTTTAGCCGCTGAGATGAGATAAATCGAAAGAGGGAAACAGCTGAATTGTTTGACAGGCTTGAGTTATTAGAACAAATGGTTCACTCTTTATCAAAAATGATGGTCTAAATGGGATCCTCAAGTAGTTTTAACACAAAGCATTTTCATTATTTGCCGTCGTTTATGTTTTTCATATGCAAAAGTCGAAAATTTGAATACCTAGAAAAGTAGAAATTTTCACCTTATAAGAATCTATAACAATCCGTTGTATCATATTACTTATATTTTTAATGGACGCAAAAGAGCTATGCAATGAATCAAAAACCAAACAAGTTCAGCAAAAGTTTCCCTCTATTTTCTAGACAACCAAACAAGAGTTCCAGCAGTGGGAGCTTACCCTGTAGACAGGTCCAAAACCCCCTTCACCGAGCTTGTTATGAGGGTGAAAGTCTTTGGTAGCGGCAACTAAAATCTCGAAAGGGAAGTTCTTTTGCTCTTGTTGAGCTATTTTCTCCAAGTCGTTTTCATTCCGCCTATCTGATCACAGACCCCAAAAAAAAAAAAAAGAAAAACAGAGATCATCAAACTTGTAGAAAAGCATCAATTTTTTTTCTTGGTAATTTTCCCCCATAAAAACTGAGTTTTTCATTTTACCTTTGCCCGAATTGAACTTAAAAGGCTTGATTAGATTTTGAAAGAAATTCTTGGATTTGCTCATGGGATTTAGAAACTTGGTAATTCTGAAGTTTAGAAACTAGAAAATGAAATGGAAGAATTTTCTGAAATGAATTATGATTGAAAGACCACGAAATGGAAAATTTTTCTGAAATGAATTAAGCTTGAAAGGAACTAATAAATTCTTGGGAAATATTGGACCTCAAAGACAGGGAGGTAGGAGATTAGTTTGGAAATTTTAATGATAATTGAGGTACTATGTTGTTAGTTTGTTTCCGATTTGTTGGCCGGTGGAAACAGAGATTTGTATAGGAAAAGAACGTGTTGACCAGCTATATGACAGTTGACTGACTCTCATGTTCGTACGCCTCCCTTGGCCCTTTTGTCTTCTTCTATAAACTCAAATTTACCAAACAAAGATTAATTAATTGGTGGCGCTTTTGTCCCGGTGGTGACTGAAACCGCCGATGATTCTTCTATAACACCGCCGATCATATCAACAGCCTTGTTCCAGTTCCACCTCTTCTCCCTATTCCTCATTTATTTCTCTCAAAAACAAGTCTCTTATCATCACCACCAATCACGAAACTCTAATCACCGCCTCCGATCTAAAAGAGTTTGCATCTTCTTGATTGGAGGATATGAATCCTAGCCTCATTGATTGCTTTTACTCTGAGATTTAAAGCCTGACGATATGAATTTGCGTCTTCTGAGTTGGAATTTCCACTTCGACCGCAATTCTTCTTTCCATTCGGTGAGTCCACTCGTTCTCTATGATCTTCGATTCCCGATTCAATATTCAGCGCCTGTCCGAGTCTCACCTGGTCAAAGTTAAATACAACTTCGAATCGCATGTTCGTTTCAGGATTTTCAAGTGCTTCGGCATATAAATGGTTTTTTTTTCCCATCATTTTATTAGTTTTCCAGGTTTTTAATCATGTTTGTTTGTTTGTTTTTTTTTTTTTTTTTGTTAATGCTTTTTGCTATCTTACTTGAATTTAGGTTGTTTAATCTTTCAAGTATTGCTCTTCACTGATAGGGATGCCTACCACATGTTCATTAAAATTCCTATTGGAAACTCGTTTGGTTGCTTTTTCCGTGATATTGAGTCATTAAGATGAGGTTCGTGGCTCTATTTGCTTGGTAATTACATTATGTTTTCTGGCCAACCTAAAAAAACAAAAAAAGAGTTAACAATGTCGTCGTGGGAATTTCTGCAATCAAGAGATGAATATGTAAATTTGGGATTTTATTTTTACGAACTTTAGTTGGATTTCCTTGCCATTGCAATTAGGGCTTCACTACATTGAAAGTCAAATTACGGAAATAGTTAATGCTCGTAATGTTAGCTGCAGCAATATTACTTGGTAGGTTGACTGCACAAATGGTTTTATATTAATCATTTTTCAATTGATAACGTAAAAATTTTGATTTAAATAAATATTTGTAATATTTCATTCTAATATCATAAAACATTTCAGATTGAATCCAAATATAACGAATATTTTGTTACATTAACATGTAGAAAATTTTATTCTATTTTTTCCAACCATTGAATAACTTGTCAGTGATTGCAGAAAAAGGCAAGCATCGAACTTGTCAGTATTTATTTCATAGCCATACTCTTTACACGTCATGCAAAGCGATAGTCTTTCTACTATTGCTTCAATTCAAACCTTTTGACCCTTAACTTCATTTATGGCTTTCCTATTTTCCAGTGCTCCTTCTTCAACCCAATATCTTTTTGCCTCAGGACTTTCCTCTTTCTTTCAAACCCAAAAGGGTCTCATCAGATTCAGCCCCCAAGGGCGCCAAAACAACTGCAGCAATTTAGTCTTAGACTTTGGCAAACACAAGGGCAAGATGCTAGAAACTATCTGAGGTGGGTTTCGAAGAACCTGAGCGCCCGTGACTTTGAACACTGGACAAAGCTTGCTGACCTTCAAGATCCAGTTTACCAGGACAGAATAGAGTAGGAATTTTCCGAGAATGCTTTGAATGGAAACAATGCAAAATTAACAACAAAGGGGTATTCGTTGTCAAGGGATGAAAGCTCATCAGTGTCTGTTGTTGGAGATTAGTGAAAGATTTGGTTGGGATAATGAAGATAAAGCTGGTTGGAGTAAGGTAAACTTTGAGCTTCTTGGGACTAGTAAAGGAAGGAGGTTACCAAGAACTGTGGGTAATTTTGGTGAAAACAACAATGGCGGAAGAGAAGACAAAGAAGTGAAGAAAGTGAAGGCTGGAGAAGGGGTTTTGGGGGCAAAAAGGAGGGAGAGGCCGAGGTTTAAGAAAGAAGGGGAGAAGCTATGGAATAAGCACAAGAGTTGGGGTGGTTTTGATGGCGGTGGCGGTGGCGGTGGCGACGGGGACGGTGGTGTGAGGGTGGAGAGGAATGAAGGGTTTGATAAAGACGAGGCAGTTGAGATTAACAACCCATTTCCTGCTCGCGAAGCTCTCTCTATTGGACAAGGTACTTAACAACCCTAGAACATTTTCTTAGGGTCTACTGGCTTTAGTTATATTTTTATAATTTTTTATGTGGATGCAAGAGATTCAATTAGTTGCCTTCTTTGGATTAATTTTATTTTTATAAATTATATTAGATTATTTGATAAGGGTATTACTATTCCCTCCGCCTCAAACTTGGTAGAATGCAGTCACAACCCATGATTTAAAAAAAAAAAAAAGATTGGACTGTCTACCGACACAATTTATTCGAAAATTGGTGATATACTAAAATTACCTATTAATTAAACTAATATAAAATCAGCGCAATAAATTAAAATTGATAAAAAATGTGATTTGTGAACATTATACTAATTTACAGATTGGAATGTCTAGTTCGACCACCTCATCCTGCAAAACGTCACTGTCACCAAACTTCATAGAATCATTTCCAATTTCAGTCCAAATTCTGTAAAATGTAGCAGCAAATGCGGCGGCTCTATATTTAGTTTGAATCGCGTGTTTCCGTATTATTTCTCTTGGATTTCAATCATGTTTGCTTTTGTTAATTTTTTTTCTTTTTAACTATTATACTTGAATTTAGGCTGTTTTATGTGTTTCCTTTCACAGATAGGGATAGTTGCTGAGTCTGCCTACCAAGCTCATGGCCTCGTTCGTGCTTGCTTGGTGGTATAACTAAATGATTTATTGTGTTTGAATTACATTATGTTCATTTGGCCAACCAAAAAAAAAAGAGGAGTTAACATAATCTTCATGGGAATTTCTGCAAGCAAGGGATTAATATGTAAAACATAAAGTGTTGATTATACTATTATATAAATTACTAAAGTTAATGTAGCAAGTAGCAACTTCAAAATTGTACATTGATCAAGTTCCTTTTACATCAGGGAAATTTTATTTATTTTTTATTCCAACCATTGAATAAATTGTTAGTACTTGATGAAAGAGGCTGAAACTTTGAACCTGTGAAGATGGTTGATTTTAGAACTAGATGGCTCATATTCATAATCTTTATACGTCATGCAAAGCAAATTTCGTCATCTGGAGAAGATTTGTGGTGATAGCCAACACGCCAAAAGGGGAATTTTACTTTTTTTTTTTTTATATAGAAATAAGGGTCAGAGTTTAGTAAGGTTTGAGGCCATGATATTGATAGGCAAGGCAAAGCAGAGCAATTCTTTATTATTACAAATATTGAATTGAGAAATAATGAAGAAAGCGTAGTTAAGTTGCCATCAATCAATGGTTTTTTTGGTCAGAAAGTTCAGAGACTCTGTACAAATAAAATAAAGAGCCGAAAGGGGATCGAGTCATGGATAACATTGATTTTGATACAAAGTTCCTTGGAATTGGTCCACGAATTTGCCACCTCCCAATTACAGCCTTCTTTGATCCTTCTTCTTTAACTAAACTTTCACTAGAAAAAAAAAAATTATATATATATATACATATTATACAAAGCTGACCAGTTAATAGCAAGATTTTTCCAAATCTGCCTTAAAATTATATATTTTTTAAAAACTTCAAGTTTCTATTCATCAACACGTATAATACTATTTTTTAAATTCTATATTTTAATAATTATTTACTATATTATTTGAATATAAAAATAAGCATTGAATGCGAATATATATTTAATATAAGCATACTTATTTTTAATTTTTTTAATAAATTTAAAAAATCTTTAAAAAATATATTAAACATAAAATTTTTAAAAAATAACATATCATAATAATAATATGGGCTTTGGCCTCTAATATTATTGGAGTTATTTTTTTTTTCTTATTATGAAAGGAATATCGGGGTTCTTTTGCATTTCCTTTTGTTTTTGATAAAAAAAATTATCATTTAGGGTAAAAAAAAAAAGAAAAAAAAAACTTAAACGTATGAAACTTTTTATAGTCAAATTCTTTAACACTAATTTCTTTATGGATAAATTTCACCCTTTTAATTTTAACGTAAAGAAAGCCAAATTGAGAGTTGTACCAATAACAAAGTCAATTGGGGAGGTATGGGTTAGATTATGACATTTTCATGAATAAAATGATATATAATTGAAATTGGACCCACAGACTTCAATTACTTCACAAAAAAGCAAACGAAAAAAAAAGAAAGTCAAAACTATGAAATGTAAAGCAATTAATTAACAAGCTATCAAATTGAATTATTGAACATCAATCAAACCCATATTTTTTAGTGGGGGTTACTTCGATCAATACGATCACCATCTTCTAGAAGTAAAAATTTCAGCATTCAATTTTTTTTTAATATTCTAGAAACATAAAAGTCCTAAATTTTTAGCTTAAAAAAAATAAAATTATATTTAAAATGGTAAGTGAAGGACAAATTTGGCCCTGGTGCTTTAATTTGTTTAAAATTTATTAAATATTACATTAATACTAGCATTTTTCCAAAAAAAGAATAATTGAAATACATTTTTAAATATTAATTTCTTGCCTTATGTATATTGATGTTTTTGCTCATAATACTTACAGCTTAGGCCTCGAAGCCTGGGCCGTTAAGGATAAAACTCTTCGTTGTCCGAATTTTGTTATCTCAATTTCTGAAACGTGGAATTATTATTTTATTTAAATTATATATTTTTTAATTTTAATTTAAAAACATGTTTTTTTTAAAAAACATAATAAATTATTATGTTCAGAGGTTTTTCTTTTGATAGAATGCTTAGAGATTATAAATGCAAATTATTCAGATAGACAAGCAAGTTGCTTTTGAAATTTTCCTCTAAGGCCACAAAATTCTACAAATTTCTAAAGAAATTAGACTCCAATTTTTTTTTTTTTTTTGCTGAATATTTCAAAGTAGTCGTTTATTATTCCTATTGCTTTGAAAACTTCAAGTCTTAAACCGGATGGGCTTGAAGATTCGGAAACCAAGTGGATTGAACATGCCTAATCATGTTACTTTCTGATATTTTAATCATTGTTTATAGTATTATATATTCTTATTATAAATTTTATCATATTAATAATTCATATTATATAATAATTTTGATATGTTATTTTATTTTTTGTATCGTATTATATTTGAATATTTTATTTATCATTTTGTTTCGTATTTAAGATTATTGGATTCCATGGCTTCCTCAATCACAAGCTCCAATGATAACCTTTGTTCTGGAATCAACTCATCAATCCCCAAGAATCCGAGCTCCAGGTGACATGCTCAAACAATAAAGCTTTGGGACATGAACTTGAGGCCATTTTTAGATCAGATCTCCATTTCTAAAATAAAATGAAAGGTACCTGACTTTAACTTCATCATCATAATTAAGCTATTAATCTGCGCCGAAAGTCGTTAAACCATGCTGATAAAATAATTAGAAAATACAGCTGCTTTCTTCTGCTAAAAAAGTGAAGGAAATGACGAACTCTTATAGTTTATAGAAGGCTGCCTTCCATTGATGAACACACGTGAAGAGAATAAACTAGGGGCAGTTCTTATTAAAGTAATCAACAGATCAGGTGTAGGTATAATGTCGACCAGCTTAAAAATTCTGCATAATGTGGCACTATGATTGCCAAACCGTACAAATCCTTTGATGATATCAACTTCCCCTGAAAGTTGAATCATGATCTGCTTGATGTTCTTTATGCATTGTGTTCGTGTTTAACATTAGTGATGCTTTAGGCATAGTACTTGTGTTTAACATTAATGTTCAATATATATCCGGACATATTATAGAGTATGATTTAAAAATATAATGTATATATATATATAGATATAAACCTTCAGCACACTTACGTTAAACATATACTCATATTTGATGGTAATCTATCAAGTTCAGGTAACATAGATTCATAAAGGCAACTTCTTTGTCTGCAGCAGAGCTTCAAATGTGAACCAACTACGGCATAGCACCAGGATGATGGGTGAATGATGATGTCTATTTGCTTCAACTTGTGTATCAAGGGAAATTGCAGTGCTTTTTTTCCTTAAAAAAAAAAACCCAAAATTTCTGCAATTTGAAAGCCTGCATCATGTTGCAACAGTACCCTTAAGCTAATACGGCATAGTTCTACCTGCTAGACCAACGGAGTTATTTATTATTATTATTATTAATTGCGTGGAGTAGTTTATTGAAAAACTGTTGTTGTTCTGTTAGGTGTTGTTTTAAGCTTAAAGCAAAATCAATTCTGAAAGCAATCTTTGCTTCTTTTTCTAACTATAATATTTAACTGTTACTTTATACCTGATAACCTCAGCCATGGAAATTAGAACAAGGAAAATGTAATTTAAAAAAAAAAAAAAAAGCCTCCAAAACAGTATAAACAAACACTCACTTAATATACTTACAGATGCATGCATGTAGTTTACAAGTAACTCAAATTTGCCCCTCTAAATAATAGACAGACCTCCCACCAGATGATGAAATGATGCAAAATATGAGAAGGGAAATGGGGGTTACTTACCCCTTCTCTCCCTTCCTTAAAAAGATTATAAAGAATAAAAGACAAAAACAGCTTCCTAGTACTAACTGTCTGAATAAACTATTGCTATGAAAATCTGGCACATTAATCTTCGTTGGATGATCAGTTAATCACTCCAGCTGTGCATGCCAGGAAGTCTCTTCGCAACATTACAAATTATGACAGCTTCCTTTAACCTCAATTAAACACATGAAACTCACCATCCTTCTTTTTCCTTAAAAAAGGGTGATGAAAGAGCTGAACCCACAAAAATTTTGGGATTACTTTTGGACACTGGAACCCGGAAAATGCAAAAGGGAAAACGACAGGCTTTCGATTTTTCTGTTCACCAAAGATCCTCAAACAGACCACACCAGGAGCCTTCTCCTGGGACTCGAGACTTACCATTTGAAAATTGTTGAAAATGTGAATTCTATTGGCGCCTGGATCGTTGATCATCGCCCATGTTGGTGTCTTTTTTTGTTTTTTTTTTCTAATACTAGATTTGCAGTGGTTAAGCAACTCCAATCGAGTATCCTACAATGATCAAGAACATAAAATCGATAAAGAATAAGTGGTATTACAACTTAAAGGTAGAAGTGATAAGAAAATATATAACACTATGATATGAAGACTAAGAACAGCAGATTAAGATTTTACCAATTAGATTTCCCAGTGTATTCTGCTGAATGCAACTATATAGCAGCATCTCCGATACTCCTTACCCGAAGTTCGAAACTCTTCAAATCGCGAAGATGTTGTAAAATCTCTTGAAGAAGATAGATTCCTTTATCACCTTTCTTCAAGGAGCTGATACAATGCTTCAGAAACTCCCTATCCGCTTCAAGTGCTTGTAATCTCTCATAAACAAGATCCACTTCTTCCTCGACTGCAAGCTTTTTGCTCTCTAGTTCAGGCTTGGCTGGTGAGGGATGTTGCAAGGCAACAGAATCAAAGCCGTTTTCGTGTCCATTCTCAGCGGCATCAAAAAGTGGGAGAAGGCTCTTTGCCCTTGCAGCCATGAGTTTTTTCTGTTGGTGATGTTTCCCATCCACTCCCTTGAAATGACCATTAGCAACACCATTTGTTTCGTAGCTGAAATCAGAACTCTCATGGAAGCCATAGCCATTCTCTTCATACAAATACTCAACTGATTTTACATCCTCAAAATGTTGTTCCTCTTCTTCATCATTCAATGAAACCAATTTCTCTTCCAAAGCCTTGAGCTGCTCTAGAATAGATAGCCTCTCTTCCTCGAAGTTAGCCAATGACTCCTCTAAATACAAAACTGCATCAGAAGGCGTATTCTGGTTTATGTCATCTTGATGATTTTCAAAGCTATCTTCTTCCTTTGATTCATGATTCAAATCAACTGATAGTCCATCGCTGTCCTCTGCATTGCTGCAGGATGCAGAAGTTGCGCTCCTAGTGCTGTCATCTTTCCTCCTTCTCAGCATGATCATTCTCTCTTTTGCCTCGTAATCCTGCACCTTCCTGCGATATATCTCCAGCTCCTTTTCGAGCTCTGCCTTCTCTTTCTCCCTCTTGACCATAAGCTCATTCAGGAGCTGCAAGGCTTCCTGATCATACTCGGACTGTTCTTCCATCATTCTCTGATATTGCAATGCTTCCATCTGCATCGCTGCCTTCTCTTCTTGAAGCCTATTTATCATTGCCATCGTCTGGCTTGCTGCTACAGCAGAAGCACTCCTCTCTTCCTCGAGTTCCGTATACAAAGCATTTAAAGCCTTCCTTTCAGCTTTTAATGCCGACTTCAACTTCTCGACAGTGAGTACCCCATCAGCACCCTCAATGTCACCAAAAACACTTCCATCCAATGAATCTTCCGTTCCGGATTCTTTCCTGTCAAGCAATAGCAATTTCTTGTGCAACAGGTGGAAACTGTCTATCGAAGTCGGTGTATCAGGAACTTTATCTTCCTCAATCTCATTAAGCTCTGAAGATAGTGATAAATGGTTTTTTATTGCTTGGTCACATGTCTCAGCTGTTAAAGTTCGAAACCGTATTGTTTCTTCCTCAGCATCCTTGGAGCCTAATGTGAAGGAACCACCCAAGATTAACACATCAAATAATAAAAATATTAAAATTAAAAGACATTCTAAATCTGGAATTAAGGTTTACCATGATCAGCATCTGCATGCAATTGAGCAGAACTGGTGGAGGGATCATCATACAAATGTTGCATCTGAATATCTTCAATTGGTTCATGATCAGGAATATCTGTACCTATTGAGATTTCTGCTTCAGTTTCATCATTTTACTCACCAGAAATTGCGCAAAAAATTGACATATTGTTCAAACTTTTAATCTTTAATAATGTCAGAAAGAGGCATTAGGTAAAAATATATATTAAACTGGATTGAACAAGTACCTTGATTAACATCTACATCCATTTCCCCTTCCCCTGCTTGAACATCATCAGCTTCATTCAAAGGGGTCAGAGCTGCTTGAGTGCTAGCAAGTTGCTGATCTTCCTCCTCCATCAAATCTTGCTCTCCTGCATGTGTTGAAAGGCTCTCCTTCTCCTTGGGCTCCACTGACTCAACCACTGCAACATCCACTTCTCTTGTTGCTGCATTCGCTTGAACATCATCAGCTTCATTCAAAGGGGTCGTGGCTGCTTGAATGCTGGCAAGTGGCTCATCTTCCTCCTCCATCAAATCTGGCTCTCCTCCCTGAGTTGAAAGGCTCTCCTTCTCAATGGGCTTCACTGATTCAACTACTGCAACACTGGTTTTATCCTCACTCTTATGTGGTGAAACTGAAAGGAATGCTACTTTCTCAGCTGAACTGCAGCTATTCTCCACAACCGGTTCCGCTGGTGTCCCAGGATGCAAATCAAAATCCAAAATAACATCTCCATTGCCGGGGACTCCTTGATCTTCCTCTCTAAACTTGTAAATTTTTGGGCTTTTTATAGCGGTAGAATCAATCAATTCAACCGGGATCAAATGACAGTCTTCCCCCTCTATGTAGAAATCCAGATGTTTAGGTAAAATTTCAGGAGACTCCTCTTTGCTACAAGCGACTTGAGTCAACTCCTGGCCATCCATTGACACATTTAAGTTTCCTTCTTCCATTGATACTTGATCTTTAACCAAATCAACTTTATTATCTCCGTTAGCGGCCGTTTGGTTGCAATCAAAACTAGAAATAAAACACGAAAACTCCTCTTTTTCCAATTCCCTACCCCTAACACCCTCATCATCTTCATCACCATCAGAAATGATCTCAACTTTCTTGTTTTCTTCAACCCCGTGTTTATCATCTTCCTGATAAGCAGCCACAAAATCTGATCTGATTCCATCTGAAGCATTACCTTCATCTGCAATATCATCAACTCCTCCGGCTTCAGTAATTAAATTCCCTTTCTGGGGATAATCTAAAACCTCCCAAGAAGGCTTTATCAGCAGATAAGGAAAGTTCCACTTTTTACCGCAACAAGAACACTTCAAATTCTCAATCTCATCACCGTTTTCCATCACTTTATCACCACCATCCTGGATCAAACCAACCTGCTTCATCCATGGAGTTAAGTTCCTCGACAAGTCACAACAATCAGACCGCGACGAGGACAAGCAATCCTCACACATATCTCGAGATTCTGCTAGTTTCCGATGATTTGAACAATAACCCAGTTTAGAAATCTCATTGGCATGACCATCGCACACGAGATCTCTATAAGAATTCTTGTACTTTGACGGCTCAAAAACATGATCAAGCCTGGTACACCAAAGGCAGGGCCTTTTAAGACCAAAGTAATCAGCAAACTTGATGATCAGATAAGAAAACAGAGAATTGAGAAGGAGGAGAATGATCAGAATCCATTCTAGTAAAGCGTAGACAAGAATAAGAGTGATCCTGTTCGTGTTTTTATGCAACATGGTTGCAAATTTGTTGGCCGCCATTAATGATGCTCTGCTTTCCTGCTATGTACAGAGAGATTTAGGAGTTGTCAAAAAGAGACAAAAACAAAAGGAGGGTTGCTTAGATAAGAAGAATATGGGGAGCTTAAAGAGAGGAAGAGAGAGTTAGGAGATTGAAAAAGAAGTGAAACTGAAATGGATTTCAATAAGAGAAAGAAGGTAGAGGTGGCTGAAGAACATAAAAAGAAGAATCAGAAGGCGAAATAGATCAAAGGGTTATTATATTTAGACGTGGAAATTAAGAAGAAGGCGGTTTGAATAGGAATTACAGCCGAAGAAGACCGGAAGAAGCCGAGGAAAATAATTAATTCATAAAACATTTCCAAAAGCTTTGAGTCAGAGTAAATAAAGGAATTTTTTTTTCCCCAAAGCATCAATCCAACAAATACTTTTTGACAGAATTAAGTAACCATTAGATTCTCAAACAACAAAATAGATTTTTTTTTTTCCTCGTAGAAATGGCAGATTTTATGTTAAGTGATAAAAGAAAAAATTAATTTATATATTATCAGTAAAATTTTTATATTTTTTAATTATTTTTTTACTTAATTTGTATATATTTT
>JAQSVH010000001.1:5599294-5609832 GCA_029448705.1 Adansonia digitata | reverse complement strand
ATTAATACTCACCTTTACCTTTGGGAAAACTTTTACCGATAACCATACCATCTTACTTTTACCCTATATAAGAAAAATAAATGTACGATTTCTTATTTTAGATTACACCGACAATAGTTGACATGGTTACATAAATATGATACGTATAAAGTAAAAAAAATACGATATGACATGAATACATATTTAAAATCTATCTAATATGAATTATAAACATATCAAAATTGATATAAATATAAAAAATTTTAAATACTATTATGATATGATAAAATATATAAATATGACATGAATACATGAATTACCATATCTACTTTCGATTTCTTAATCTTATTTCAGTATATTGTTCGTTGCTCTTCTGTTTACATGATAGTGATAAATTTGTTTAAATAAGTTAGGACCAAGAAAAAAAAATCAAAAAATCAAAACTAATTTAAACCTTAGTGTAGTGTTTGATTTGGTTTGATTTTGGTTGAATTCGGTTTGGTTTTAGTTTGAGTAATAATTAAGTTTATTAAATTCAGTTTTTCGGTTAATAAGTTAAAAAATCAAAATTGTTTGAATCAAACTGAATTCTAAATTTTGATTAGTTTTAATTTTATAATATAAAAATAAATATTTTATTTATAAATTAATGAAAAATTTTAAAAATACTATAGATTTTTTTAATTTTAAAAATTGATTAACCAAATTGGAATTCGATTCAGATTATTTCAATTATGAATACTGTGTAAATCAATTTTGACTCGATTTTTAAAAATAAAAGATTGCATATTAACCATAATATTTTTTAAACCGAACTGCTATCACCCTAAAATAAGGCTCTTACACACAATATCATTTGTTTGGGCTAATTTAGATCTAACAAGTTGAAATATGATTATATGAATATGAAACAAATAAAGTACTAAATACAAGACATAGATGTGAAAATATGTCTCAAAATCTATTTAAAATGAATTATTAAGATACCAAAATCATATAAATTATGAAATATTTCAAAAATGATTATGATATAATAAAATATACGAATATGATACAAATACACGAATTGCAACTAATGCATCCAAATAATCCTTCCTTTCCAAGTCAGTCACTCCAGAAGATAGAGTTGAGACAGTTTATTAAAATTACTCGCAATTTTCTGAAATCAATTGTGTAAACCAAGGAAATATTACTCTTTTAACTATTAACACTGATTTTTTCAAATCAAACAAATGTACGACCGGTGCTGCAAGGAAAGCCATTGATCCTGCAGGTAAAATCTAAGTGGCTCCTGCTTTTGATGTTTTTTTAAAATATTCATGTTCGATATCTAAGTACGATATATTTTTTGATACAGATGTAAAAATATTATAATTCAAAGATCTTTTAAATATATGAAAAAAATTTTAAAAAAATTAAATATATTTATATCAGATATATACTTGTATCTGCTCACGTCCGAATCCGAATAACATAGAGCAAAAGTAAAACAACCTACACACTCATCTCCAAAAGACGTCGAAACCAACTGATTTCATCAACCAAATCAACTATTTTCGCTTACAATAAACCTGTGCTTCCAAAAGGGTTATTATTGGCGTGTGGCTGACCACCAACAGGGGCCATTTGGTTCACCGGAAATGCCCCGAACCCTGCATCACCGAACAGATTCGGCGGGCTCATCATCAAATGTTGCTGCTGCTGATAATAGGGTTGTTGGTAAGCACCGAAAGGGTTGTTTTGATGTTGAGTCATTCCAGCCATTTGAATTGCTGTAGGGGGAGCAATATTGTTTGACATGGCAAATGGGTCTTGCACCTCAAATGGATTCGGAGCTGCTCCAGCTCCATATACAGGCTGCTGAGAAGCTCGATATGCTGCTTCATCGTATAAACTGTTGAGAGTGAGCGAGTCCAACCCACCAGCCTGAATTTTTGTTAAAACAAAATTAATTAGATAATTAAAGATAGTTTTCTCGGGGCTCAGTTCTCGGGCATTTAGATCTGTCTTTCCGGTTCCGTACGTGGTATCTATAAAACTGAATTATAAATGAAAATCTAGTCCGAAAAATGCTGCAAGAAATGAAGATACTTGATATGTAAACTCAACCAGAGAACTAAAACCAGAACCAATAAGCCCTAATTCCGAAATAAATATATAAGTCCCGAATTAGTAAGGCCAAAGTAAAAGTAGGCAAGCCTCTCTTTTGTTCAAATACACTGTTACTCGGACTTGGGGATTAGTGTTTGATTGGGGTATGTGTCTTACCTGGCTATGATCAATTTTTTTAAAGTTTTTTCATATATTTGGAGGATTATACCCCTTCCCCCCAATACCCATAACTGAATATGTATTAAACAAAAGTGCCAGACACAGATACTTTAGGGAAAACGAAAAGTCGGAGTAACATAGCAAATACACATATTTATATAACTTGGTAAGATTTCAACCATATCCCCACCTTCAATCATCTGAGCCTTCTTCGCCGGTATATTGTCATATTTCCCAGATAACAAAAATACTTAAGAATAGAATAATAAGTGAAAGCACAAAAAAGGGCATACCAGTTGCCTTTCGGGAACTGCAGAAATATCGGCACTTTGAGTGTTGACAAGGGCAAGTTCCCATCCAGTAGGATCAAAATCTTTCAATTGACCGGCACCAGAATTAAATGTTGGAGCAGTACCTGCAAAAAAAAAAAAAAATGCACCAGGTTAGCTAATCGTAGCAACACCAAAGATCAGAATAATAGCCATCAAATAAGGGGTAAAAAAGAAAGAAAGAATAAGAAACATAGTTTACCAGAATCAATTGGAACTATGGCTAGAGCTAAAGCATTACTTTCCTCAATTGCTGAGGCATCCAGGGCAGAATAATTCAATCCCTGAACCCACCAAAATGCAATCAACAAAAAGAATGAATAGAGAAATAGGATGATACATTACAAAACATCAAAGGAAAAGATTACCAGTAAGTCTCCATTTTCGATGTTGGTCTGAGGTGGGGGTGGAGGAGGAGCAGTCTCAACACTGGGAACTACAACATCATCAGCAGGCACATATGGCTCAGGTTCATCATTGGATAATTTAGTATCTTCATCAGGACCTTCCTCAGGTCTGTATGTTAATTGAAGCTGCATACAACGACATCATTAGTTATGTATGTGCATGTTTGTGTGTTATTTGGAATATAGTAAAAAAGTACTAACCAATGGTTCCGTTGGAACAGTAACCACACGAGGTGCCTCCCTAATATACTCTTCCATGGTAGTAAGGAAAGATTGCAGTGGCTGGAACAAGGTTATCAATCGATTAACATCAAAATGATCGAACATAAAATTCAAAAAGAGACAACTCAAACAACAAATCACCTCCATAGACATCATACCTCTCTGAGAACAGGAAACTGAAAGTTCCTAGCAAGTTCCAATCCTTTGCAAACTTCATAGAAATCAGAAAGGCTGTTAGCCTGCATCATAAACATTAAATACATTTTACTATGCGACCATTGTATTTAACTGTTGACACTGAGACATCAAACCAGCAATGATCATAAACCAAGCAAGATGGTAATCCAATAATCATGAAAGCAATTAATCAGATAAAACATCTGACAGAAATGTAATTTAAAACAATATATATCTTCACCTGCTGACCAGTTCGCTTGTATACATCAAGAGCTTTGACAGCTTCATGTCTTGGCATCTCAAAAAACTGCAATAAAATCATGAAATTGAGCAGCCATTTTGAAAAAGAAAAATGAAGAGTATCTGCCCCAAAATAGAAAATTCTTCCATTAAAAAAAGTTGTTACCTTGTCAACAAGATTTATAATTCCACCATTAATAGCACAATATATTTTGAAGCTCTCCTTTAAAACCTGAAAATTGCAATATTGCGAGATCAAAATAATTTCAAATATAAAGTGATGCCATTGTCAGATTGTCATCATTTACTTATTCAGTTAATCCTATGTTGAGGTAAAGAGACTCTTAGGAGGTTATAAAATTACATATCCCACGTTGTCTTTTTAAGAAACACAGAGAGAACTCTCATATAATTCTTGATATTGCATAGAAAGGATGTAAAGACACAAAATAGGGTTTCAAAATCTTTATCTTAAATCTGTAATTGTGAAAACACACAGAAGACACTCAGAAAAAAGAAGACATCATAACCAATCAAATATCATTTTATAAATTAAGAGATCCAGCAATCATGTCTTCTATTACCATCAGTGCTTAATATGTATTTCACATGTGAGAAACATAACTTCTAGCTTCAATCATGTCAGCACCACCATCAGCAAAACAAATAAGCTTCTCCTTCTCTTTCAGGAGGCAGCTTCAGATGATTCTATAGGTAGCAAAATTTAGCAGACATGTTCTCAGTCATGAACCTTTCTGCTGAATTCACATATGATCTATTTAATCAATATAACAATAAAGATTTTGTGGATAAGATTTGAAATAAGAGAATTTTCAAGAGATTTAATCAAACTTGAAATAAGAGGAGAAAATTTAAGGGTCCAGAGGAACAAGGGAGTCAGTTATCAGAGAAATTTTATGAATTTGTGCTGTTCATCCAAAAAAAAAAAAATTGGGATACTAGGATGAAATGTTGGAGTACTGCTTTTCCGGAAGATTCTTCCTCCTGCTTGTTAGTTATTACTTGTCGAGGGAAAATAATTCCAAGAACTTTTTACACCTTGCACATGGAAAATGAAAAACACTTTAATGAGAGACATCAAATTTAACAGAAGGAGAACCCAGATTCCGCTAGTAGAAAACTCAGTCAGAACATGAACTTGGACTAGATTAGAATTATACCTATGGTGCTCATTAATAATAAAATCATCACACCAATTGGATAAATTAGCAAAGAACTGCTTGACAGTTACCTTTTGGATGCCTACATAGAATATGATTCTACTCTTCTTGAGACACTTGAACAATGAATTTAACCAGAGGAAAACATACATACACCTCTAGTGATAAATTTGAAATAAGATTTCAGAAGCAGATGACACAAATACATAATGAAGAAAGGGAGAGCAAACATACCAGAGCCAAGGCATACTGTATAACATAGTTCCCTACAGCAGCACCTTCCGGCTGCAAGAGAGCGGAGAAGTCTATTAAATTACCAGATGGGATGAAAAAATATGAACAAATAACAGAATCTCAACATATTGAGGAAACAAAACTCATTATATGAGATTAACATATAATTAAATACCTGGCAACCAATGAGACGATAAAGCAATTGCTGCAGAGCAGGCAAGTGCTCCAACAACTGTTCGCTATCCAACTCCCTGGTTCTGCTGAAATCCTGCCCATTAAAGAGAACAAAATTTTGCAGCAGGCCCCCACAAAGCATAAAACCAGACACCTGTGTAATTCACTTGTACAAATATTCTCAAAAGAGTGATACCGTATCCTGCCCCTGGGCAGGTCTTGGGAGATGCTCGGCTTCAATGTCATACCTCAGAATCCAAAAGCATTCAAGTCTTTCTTCCAAAAACAAAGCATATGTACGTACCCAGGCAGAGCAATCCCATGCTGAAGGGCATATATAAACAGGGGTGGAGGAGGAAGTAAGCAAATCAATCAGAAGTTACTAATGGTGACCAGAAGACACATTGAGAAGCACATGCACACATATGCACACCCATACACAAGCAAGTATAGAGAGAGAGAGAGAGAGAGAGAGAGAGATTAAAAGCTCACCAATGGGGCTAGAATCATCCTTGAAATTAGAAAGTTGGAGAATGCGTGCTCTTTGTGAGAAGTTTAAGAGTTCTTCTCTGAAAGTAGGATCACCCTCCCTCAATGCCCTATGGATAACTATGAGTGTTTTCAATGCAACCTATCAAATTATGTAAAAGGAAAAATTACAATATAAGTTCGTTTATCCATATCAAGAAAAGGGCTAGACACTGACAGAGAGTAAAACATTAATGCAACTTATTTTTCAATTCATAATTGGTAAATTATGATGCACAGAAAGAATGAAGCAATTCAAGAACCATAAACATGCATTCCCATCTGTTTACCATTCAAAATGGATGAAAGGTACTACATCCATGCATAGGCAAAAGCTTGTGCAAATACCAGGGTGTCAAAGGAAACAAAACAAGCAGCTGAAAAATGTATATTTAGCATGAAAGAATGATAGATCATCAGGAAGCTTCCATTTCGTTTTATACACCTTCACTATTCACAAGCAAAATATAAAAGGAAGAAAAACTCATCAGAGATACAGTTTTAAGCAAAGCCTCCATCTTCATTGAATTGAAAGTTGAAAACATAAAAGAGAAGAGAACTGTTTATCCAGTGAAATAAGATGGCATTGGAACACAGAAGTATAAATTTAAAGCATTCTTTTCTTTCAGTAATGCTAGCAACTCCAAATAAGTAGTTGCAGCATAAGAATCCTGTCTTTAAGGCTTCTGCCAGTAAACCCAGACAAATACCACAGACAAAGCTCTGTGTTCTAGAGCAAGCCATCAATTGGATTTTTTATATATAGAACATTTTGCAATTCACTACCCAGTTCCATGCCACTATTCATACCCTAGCCCCAGTTTTAAATATCAAAATTAGCCAACACATTTTATCAAAATTAGCAACTAAATAAAGAAATTTGAACAAGTTTAACTAATGAGAATGTGCATTGCCTAGAAGGTTCTAAGGTGTTAAATCATTTTTGTGACATTCATTAAATCCTATATTTAAAATGGGTTGAGAACATGCCCAAGAAGATAATAGTCATCCACCAAAGGAGAGGCTAATTCATCGTATCGGAGCTCAGAATGAAAACAAACCAAAAAACCAAATCGGCAAGCCTTAACGCAATATATTTGAGATCGGCTAAAAGAACCAAGACATAGAAACATTTACATCTGGTACATGAATTCTACTCCTCAATCATTCCTATCCACCACCATTCTATCTTCAAATTCCAAGAGTTTCATATAATTACTTATCACCTCCAAGCTTGTCTTTTTCGGTCGTCCCTCCAACCTTTTACCCTTTGCAACGTCAATTTGCTCCATCCTCCCAAGTTCCAACAGATCCATCCCTCTGCGTCCTATATGGTCAAACCAGCATAAATGGTTTTCACCCACTTTATCGTCTATAAGAGTTATTCCATCTTGCCTATCTTGGAGACAAACATCCTCAATTCTAAATCAGTATATCAAAGCTGAGAATGAAAACATTACATGAAAAACAAAAATGACAATTCTAGTTGCAGTCCATATCAATTCAGTGTGTCTAGAAACTATTCCAAAGTTGCAGAGACAAACTACTCTAAAGAATCAACAAAAATGCATGGCGCATTATATTAACAAAGTTCAACAACAACAAACAGGGTCCATGGTCCACAAAAACTTCTTAAGGTCTTAGAGAAAAGGTAGTTAACTGAACTCTCGTACCACTACTTAGCATAGATTTTTACATATTATGCATAGTAGTACCTCCTATAATTTCATATTCATATTAATATAACTGATGCTAAAAAATCTAACAAATAAGCAAGCCACAAAGTGATAAGAAACTAATTTAATTCTGGAATTATTCACTTTAACTAAGCGTAAATCATACCAATCGGAAACCCCACTTAATTTTAAAGCAAAAGCATGATCATCGAATTACACATTGGTTCAAAATCAAATTAAAATGGAAATTCAATTAGTTCGATTTCAATCACGATAAAAATCAGCAAATAATACCGTCCAATTACGAGTCTTGGCCAATCTGCGGGAAAGTGCATGAATGCAATACGCAACATCGCCTCGAGGCCGAATCGCTGATGTAGCAACAAAGATTTCTACAAAAAGGAAAAAAAAAAATCCAAAAACCAAAAAATCAACCCAAATCCTCACATATCCAATCGCAAAAAATCGAAAACTCGGGGAAATTAGATTTGATCTGCAAATTCGTACTTCAAAGGCCCAAACGGAAAAAGGAACTCACTTCTAAGATGCCTTTCTTTTGGAGGGCACTCGACATGGTTCGTAGCTTTAACAATGGCCACATCCAAATCCTAATTATAAACAATTTCACTAATAACAAAATCAAAATTCAATAAAAATTCACATACTAAATATAGAAAAGAGATCTTTTTTTTTTTTAATTTTTCAAATGAAAAACTTTAAAGAAAATTACCGCGTAATCGCTGTTGACATGAGCGAGACCGACTTTGGTGGTATCTTTAAGAGCGCCATATGCTTTTCTCCATGTTTGAAGAGTCCCCATTTGTATACCCTCTAACAACTCAGATCTCTCTACAAAAAAAGAAAAATTCTCAGCTTTCTTCTTCTTCTTCTTCTTCTTCTTTATTCTTCGATTTTCAATAATTCCCTTTCTCTTTTTTTTTTTTTCAATTAATTAATTACGTGTTAATTGAGACTTTGATTTTCTTTTCTGTTCTTTTTTTTTTTTTTCCCTTTATTTCATCTCATAGTATCCAAACGATGGAGGCTGTCGCTCAACGCTAATCGTTATTTACCGACGCTTCTTTGCCAACCGTAGAGTTTGTTTTTTTATTAATTTCCTTTTTTTTTAACTAACTTTTTTTTTATTTTAAAAAAATTTGGGGAAGAAGGGTAGGACCTGCTTATAGGTCCAGCCGATCGAATTTAAATTAAATTTAAGTATAATATTAATATTAAATATATTTATTAGATTTTAGTTTAATTTAAAATATAAATTTTAAATTTTGTTTAAACTTATCTATATTTATAGATGGACAATTCAAACTTGTTTAGCACGCTCATATTATAATTTTTTATAATTTATTTTTAAAAATATATTTTTTTAAAATTTAATTTTTATTAATTTAATAATTTTTATTTAGTTTATAAATATAAATAATTTAATTTAGTTTTTAAAGTTTATATTATAATATTATAAATATTGTTTATATGATAAAAATTACATAATATATAAAATATAAAATAACTATATATAATATAATAGTAAAATGGGCCAGTCGAGCTTGGGCTTTGAAAGTTGGAACCAAGGCTCTACCCATTTTTAATCGGAGCTAATATTTTTACCCAAATCTATTTTTGGGGCTTAATATTTTTATCTAAACTCTTTCAAATATCAAATGGAATTTCTAGCTTGGGTAAGGCTTGAGCAAGTCTAAAGAGTAGGGTTTTTAGATAGATTTTTTTTAGTTTAGATTTATTGAATTTGACTTGAATTATTATTTAATAATAAAAATTTTATTTTTATGTAAATTTACTATAAAATTATTTTTAATTTTTTTTGTCAATTATTAACAATAAAAGCTTTCGAGTCGTGCTGAGCCTATTCAAGTCTAAAACATATAAAAAATTTTCAAGTCGCAACTCGACTTGAGCTTATAGACACTTTTAGGCAAACAGATAGATGTGAAAAAAAATTAAGAAAACCAAAAATAAATTTAAGTAGTAATATTCTAATTAGTTTTAATTTGATTTTTATTGAATTTGATTCGATTTTAAATTTTTAAGTTAAAAATTTATAATTAACTAAATTTATTGTGAAACTTTAAAAATACTATAAAATATTTATTTAATTTACACGTAAACCCATAAAATTCAATTTAATTCAATTATAAATATTATCCTATTTAATCTTAAAATATCAAAATACTGCATATATTAAATTATTAATCATAAATTTTATTTCAAAATCGAACCGAAAGGCGGGGGATCTTTAGACGTGACCGCTTGAGGTTGTTGGAGGCTGTTTTGGCGGCCCCGCTTTATTGATGCTGACGTTAATTTTGTCATTATTTTAACAGAGTCTAAATTAAATTAAATTAAAGTAAGATTATTACATAGACCGCCTTCTTTTAATTTTAAATTTCAATTTTCAATACTACTGTCAACTGCTAAATCTAATGCCAAACAAACAAGAAAAATAAAATATATTATGTTTATTTAAAAATCAGATAATTTATTTAAAATTAAAAATTTATTTAATATTTATTTTATATAGATAAAAATATTAAGTTAAAAAAATGAGTTTAAATAAAAATATTGAGTTTAAAAAATAAATATCTATAAAAAAAATTAGACCCGCTAAAAAATAGATCATATTTTGATTTCAACTTTTAAAACTTGTGCCTAGCTTAGTCCGCTCATTTTACTATTACATTATATATTTATTTTATATTTAATGTATTATGTAATTTTTATCATATTAATAATATAATATATAATATTATATTATAAAATTTAAAAACTAGGTTAAATTATTTATATTTATAAACTTAATAAAAGAAAATTATTACATTAATAAAGATTAAATTTCAAAAATATATTTTAAAAAATAAATCATAAAAAAAATATAAGCGGGCCTAAAAGAACTTGGACTATTTATTTACAAATATAGGTGCGTTTGGACAAAATTCGAAACTCATATTTTGGAATAGGCCGGGTTTAAACAAACATATTTAATGTTAATAACATACTCAAGCTCGATCCGACCCATTAGCAAGTTTAGTTAGCATTTTTTTATATCTTCAATTTTAAATTAATCTTTTTTTTAAATAAGACTCCATT
>JAQSVH010000001.1:5566554-5577593 GCA_029448705.1 Adansonia digitata | reverse complement strand
AAAAAAAAAAACTAAAACTATAGAATTGAATATAATTGAGACAGTAGAGTGATAAATTCAGGTTTTAACTCAAAAAACATATATTAAAAACTTTAAATAGAAAAATATAAAACAAAACCCTTGAGAGTCAAACAAAATCTTAATATTAAAAACTTTACATAGAAATAAAAGTAAAAAATAAAAATAAAACAAAAATATAATATAGTAAGTAGACTCGTCTATAGGTCAAACTATTAATAAGTCTACTTCAAGTTTTGAATATAATTTTTTTTTAATTTAAATCGACTCGGTTTCAATAGGATTACAATATAATAATAAAAATTATTTAAATTTAATTATAAAAAATTATATAAATATTAATATAAAATAATTTTTAAACTTTTATTAATATATAACAACGATTTTGGCATCCAAACCTAAGCAAGAAATCTCAAAAAAGTTTTTAAGTTACTGTCCAATCTAATTTATAAACATCTATAATAGTAAGAATATATATTATTAATGGTGATTGATGGTCTTCACATAATAATAGTAGGAAGATATTTGTTAGTTGTATTAATTAAGGTGATATTTCTAAAAATAGAAATGTAAGTAATTGACTAATAAAAGGACAGCTGGTTAAGAAGTATTCCATGTAACTAGTTAGCACCTGGTTGAACTCAAAGCCAAAATTGAGTTATGAAGGGAAAAAAAAATCAAAAGATTGAAACTTACCAAAGCTAAATCTAGGGGTGCTATAGAAATATTCAAGTAACAAACACTTACAGCTTTATTAAAAAAAATGGAACAGAGCTTAAAATACACTAATATTTTGTATCCCTAAATAAGTTTTAAATGTCCAAAAGATTAATATTTTCTTCTTTAGAATGCTGGGAATTCTAGGTTCAGGAGATCTCCATGTTTTCATTGAATTTATTCATTCAACTGTCCATTTTTTCCCCTCCGCTTCATGCATGTACAGTAATGCTTTGGGCACCATTTTTAAGCTTTAGGAAATTCCCTCGGGATCCATCCTGGAGGTATCCTTGGGATACACCTTAAAGATCCTTCACAAGTTAAAAATATACATTTATAATATATTCTTATCCGACATATATTTAAATATATAAAAAAATAAAAAAAAAATCTTTTATATGTATGAAAAATGCATTATAAAAAAAGTTTATATCCGTATCAGACACACTTATTCATATTCGATATTCATATTAAATCCGAGTACCTAAGAAATCAACTCCGTACATGGAAAGCAAATTAAAGAATGCTGATGAAATGTTTTATAGAAAAAGCAAAAACAAAAAATGCTAACCAACCAAAGAAACTTTAATTTCTAAAAGTATTCTAATGGTTTCACCATGCAGAATTAGTCCTTAAATTATTTGAATCTACAAAAAAAGTCATCAGAATAAATTACTTGAAATACATGTAACTGTAGCAACCCAACTCACTGCAAGAATTTTCTCTTTCTTAGGCGTCGCTTCTTTAAGACAACAGCCTCTATTTTGATACTATTCTCCTAAATCCCAATATTAAAACATCCCTTTTTACTTTTACCTTTTTTTTCTCCAGTTAAAAACTCTAGATCAGAAAACTCTTGAACTCAGGAAAGAAAGTATCTAGTCTTTAGGCGGGAAACTTGTTTAAGGGCTGAAAACAACAGACAGTTTGTTCCAGTCCCAGGCGTCCATGTTAGGAGAGACAACAGCAGCACCAACAGCAAACGCAACGACAACAAAGGCCAAAGTTTTCACGCACCCACGGCCTCGTGATAGCTTTCCAGATATATGCTTACAGTACTTGTGTGCATCCTGAAAAAGTGCCTGTTCAGCGGCATCTGACACACTGGCCATCGCTTTCTCATTCTGAAAATCACCAAATAGAAAATGACAATCAGGATACATCCTAAATGACCTGAAACGTTTGCCGACCATATGTCAACGCAGAACGTCTAATACTTTGGTTTAAAAAATAATTCCATCACATGTATTTTTTTATTGAGCAACTCAATCAATGGTTCACCATGTGGCATCGGTTCATTTGTGGCAAAGCAAGTACCTTGCTTCTAAAATTCTTGATGGTTTCCCTCAAAGGGTCGAAAGTAGTAAATTTTACAGAATGTTCTTTCCATTCCTCCGAAAGCCTTCGAAGAACACTAACACTCGCTTCTAGATTGTCAAGATAAACCTTTTCCTGTTCACACCAAGCAAAAGATAAGAATAAATCAGTAAGAAGTCAGATTAGAAAACCAGAACATTCCTCCATAAAAAGGCTTGGTAAAAACTGAAATAGCTTATAGCTCACCCATTGCCTGTAGCAGTCAGCATTCTGGTTCAAACACCATATAACTATTCCAGCTGCTTCTTGGGATAACTCAGGAGAGCCTGTTTAAAAAAATAATAAAATAAAGCTCAAGCATTGACATCGAAACTACCATTAGAAGAAAGCGGAGGCCGAAATGGGGCAGGTAGGGTAAGTGGGAGGGAAAGGGAACATCGAAGAGGAAAAATTTTTAAAGACAAAAAATACTTTCTCCTGCTGCTTTGACAGCAAAGTTGAATATCTGCTGAGACACTTGTCTCATTGCTTTGCTTCCATGAGAACCAGCTAGAGCCACTTCCTTCACTGAGGGATATATAGCCTCAAACCTTTCGGTTGCCTGCACCAATGACATACAAGAAAGTGAGAAACTATAATGATCTAAAATCTAAGCACTGACAGAGCAAATGCATGTAGTCAAACTCTTAATCTACCTTTATTCTAGATGAAGATGGAGGGAAGGTAACTCGCATTAGTATCTCCAATGATGATGGTGGCACCAAACGTTCCCCCTTTCTAACAGCAGCATTTACTAAAATTGACCGAGCTTTTGAGGCAGATAAGATCCTTCACCAAGAAGGAAAATAATTCAATAAACCTTATGAATTTGAAACCCAATAGTAAAGATAAAAAAATGGACCAAAAAGGGAAGATGCACAAGCTATCTATAGCCCTAATACCATTCCACCAGCTGTAAAATTAGATCTCTGGACTGTGGATTACAATTTTTGCCGCTTAGAAGAGGCAAGAGGTGATGTGCCCACATGTACAGCCCCACAGCAAGATCTCCTTTGGTTGACTGCACAGTACATTGTCGATGTACAAAGTAAGAAGCATAACAAAGAGGAAAAAATTGTAAACTGCCTTCCAAATTCACATATCAGTTAGATTTATGTTGTTTTTCCATATACTTACCTGAATTATCATCCACATAATAATGGGGAGCTTATCTTGTCCTTGATATTTTGAATTTTCTCTCAGCTGTGGCAATACACTAATTAAGGCATCAGGTTTACGCCTCAATACTATTGCTAATGCCACAAATATACCAACCTGCATATAACATGTTTCTACATCAAACCCAATTTGAGGCAGATAGCATTTCTTGCCAAAGTTCGAGGGCGATAATTTTTTACAAAACTATAATGATAACACAAAAGCCTCTATGGAGTGAATGCAAAAGAAAAGAACAAAAATGAAGAAGGAAGAACAAGTTTCACAAGTTCATTGAATGAAGTTCAAGCTTCCAACTGTCAAAGCATAAACAGTTTAACTCCCAGATCTATCATATACCATGATATTCAAAACAAATAGATACCAGATGCTGCTTAGCTTTACGCATCAGTAAAGGAAGCTTCCCATCTAAAATTGTTTCGACAAATTAGCAAGGTGATAATTGTGCTCTTAATAAATTGTGCAACGAGAAGACCAAGCATTCACAACTTTATGATATTCAATTCTTTTCCACGGACACATATTATAATCACTCGTATATTCAAAGGGTATCAGTTTGTTTTGGTTGTACTAGACTTATATTAAAACAAAAGGTAACTTTCACCCACATAAATTAACCCTTTTTGCTCCTCTTTCTGTACTTTTTACTTATTCCTTTTTTTAATCAATCTATTAGTCATCGAACCATCCTTTTTTTTTTTT
Organism: Adansonia digitata; assembly: GCA_029448705.1. Taxonomy (NCBI): domain Eukaryota; kingdom Viridiplantae; phylum Streptophyta; class Magnoliopsida; order Malvales; family Malvaceae; genus Adansonia; species Adansonia digitata. The sequence continues at coordinate 5,573,624 of JAQSVH010000001.1, read as the reverse complement.
TACCATTTGATAGTAATTAAGATAATTTGTTTTAACCAAAGATAATCTTGAAAATGAAAGGAAGACCTAGGCAAAGAAAAAAAGGGAAATAAAATAAATGGAGAAAGAAATATCGAATGATGTACTTGTCTTTTCATTCAAAGGTAACAGGATAGTTAACGTCAACAATGCTACCATTTTAGGGGGCAGTGGTTTTCAAAATCGGGGTTTAACTTTTAACCATATTCTCACTCAATCCTCAAGGGGCATATATTTTACCCAGACAACTATAACACAACAGCCTTACCCAGTAGAATGATGCGTGAGATGTAAAAACCAATACCCATCTGATATCTCAAAAGCACCAGGACATCAAAATAATGGATGGAAAGCCAAGAAAATAACCAATTTAAGATAAATTTACCTTAGACTTTGACGATATCTGTTGTACACCTTTTTTGGAGCCCTTAGCACTTGCTTGTTGGGCCACCAAGTCCTCAAGAATGATGTCTAGAGACCATAATATGAAGAAACCAAGTGCCTCAAGTGATCGCTGGCTGATCCAATCAGTTGATGTCTTATAAACATCATCAGAAATATGTGAAAGAGGTATCTGTCAAACGACAAATTAACTACTCTTGTCAGAAAAAGAAATTAAAAAATTCAGCAAAGACCAACAGAGACCAAAAGGAATCAAATTGACATCTGAGAAGACGAGTCAGCATGATAACCACAATGAAGATATATCACACAGATTGGTCTGAAAATAACAGATAGAAACAACCTTAATGATATTTGACATAAGCATTTATTTACAATTATTCAAAAAAAATTTTAAAAAAATCGAATCGCATTCCTAGCAAAATCATGGATGATAGCACATTAATCCAATCAAACCACAAATCAGGGTTTGGTAAAGTTCTGGATTTGAACACTCAAACATGCAAGAAAGTATGTGTCAAGAAAATAAAGCGTAAAAATTTCCTTTCTTCCACCAATCCAGCTCACATATTCCACAACTTGTAATTGAGATTAAATCAATACTCAAAAAAACCAAAAGTAAACAGGAGAAAAAAAAAAACCCATAAACTTACGTCAGCAAGCTTGACAACGGTACTCTCCCTGAATATCTTCATCCATGGAAACTGCCCCGCTACCACTTCATGGAATGCCTTACCATAGAAATCCGCAAACTTCTGCATTTGAATTTCCTGCTGTTCGCCATTCAATTCCTAATTCCCCAAACAATTAAAAAAAAATCATATAATGAATCGACTTCTCTAGCCAAGAGACAATTAAATTAATCATGTTTCTACGCTTACAGCGAAATAGGCCGACAGATCAGAGGGATTGATCTTCGCGGCGGCCTCTGCGACGGTAACCTTAGGCTTCTTCGGCTTCTTTTGCTTCACCTTCTTTTCCTCCTCTGCCGGCTTTTCGTTAGGTTTAACGCTTTCCAGATCACTGTCATCGTCATCTTCGTATTCATCAAAACCCGATCTTTTACTCTTAGCCTTCGCATTGGCATCAATGGCAGCAGCATCGTAAGCTCTTTGAGCTTCGAGGATCCGACGGCGTCGATCCTCGGACTGTTGCTCGAGGGAACGGAAAACGTTAGGCGCTCCGGTAGTTAGGGTTCCGCTAGGACGGGCAAGGTTAGGCTTTTCGGGATCGGCAGCGTTGGGCTTGGTCTTGCGTTGACGTTTGGGATATGATACCTTTTGCCAGCCATGGTCAACGTGGTTGGCGTTGCCGTTGCTGGTGGCCGTCGTGGTTTCGTGGAGATCGAAGGACTCCATTGTTGGAAACGCTTGGAGATAGACAGAACCAAAAGAAGAGGGAAATTAGGAGGGTGGGGGGTGATAATAGTAACAATCAAGTATATAAAGGAAAAGAAATGGATTTGGGGATGGATTATCAAGAATTGAGCGGCGCAAAGCGCGTAAATCCTTTTGCTGGTTTTAGGGATGCGGGCGGACAGACGAGACGACGATTAATGGACAAAAATATCGTTAGCCAAAAAGTTTTCTTCGGATTAATCAAAAGCCACCTGCTATTTTGGAAATCAACTTTCATGTGTTGATCTGATCTTCCCTTCTAGTTTTTTTTTTTTTTTACTTATTAGCATATTATTATTATTACTAAAATATCTCTTATTTACCGTTAGAAACATTACATTAAAATTATATTAATATATGACAAGTAAGAAATGAATTAATTAATTAGTAAATAGATTTAAAGGTAAAATTAAATTATTATGATAAATTTTATAAATATATAAATAAATTAAGATATAATACAAAAATAACATATAAATGATTACAATATAACATGAAATATATAAGATTGTCAAATCTATAAAAAACTAATGATTAATGTAAAAAATTTTACATAAATTTATAATACTTTAAGTATGGAAAAATAGAACAAACAGAACGTAAAGTTATAAAAAAATAATTTTTTCATATTAAATTATTATAATAAATTATATAAAATATAAGATGAATTGAGACATGAATATACAATTTTTTAAATTAAATCACTATGACAAACTTATAAAATAAATAATGAATTAAGACATAACACGAATATAATATAAAAAAATATTTAAAGCATAGTATTAATAATAACATAAATACGATATGAATATAAAAATGAGTTAAAATCTACATAAAATAAATTATTAAATTGTCAAAATTTTATAAATTTATACCTTAAACTGACAAAAAATAACATGAATATAATGTAAAATATAATATAAACACAACATAAGTATAGGAACGTATCAAAATTCTTATAAAACTAGTTATTAACGTGTGCAAATTTATATAAATTATATAATTTATAATATTTTAAATATGTCAAAATTTAAAATAAATTTATTAATGTGTAAATATTTATAATACTTTGAAAGATAAAAAATAACATAAGCATACAATATTTTTTCTCTTTTTTTTTCTCTTTTCTTTCTTCCTTCTTTTCTTTTCTTCTCCTTTCTTTTCTTTCAATTAGCTACCCATGAATCCCTTAATTCCTAAGCCTAATTATCGCCATTAAAGAGAGCTAAAATTGAAATTTTGGCATATTGTTGCATGGGACTATTTTTAAATATAGTTATAGATTATAGATATTATTATTATCCGTTTTATTTTACTCTTTTTTTTTTTCAATTTTAACTAAAAATGTTTTGATTAATAGAGTAAAATAAGTTACAATGATTCTATCAAAGCATGAGATTATAAAACTAAAGGAAAAACTAGAGACATGATCTCAAGTTAGTAAGGATTCATGCACAGCTCATATGATTTTATTGGTAAAGGTTTTTTCTCTTTTGCCACAGTTTAATGATGATTCAATCCCATAAAAATTAATAAATAATATTTTAAAATACACTATAATTTTATAGAAAAAGGGACAAAACTTAAAAGCATTTTCATTTTTATTTTAAATTTTGTTGAAAGAGTTGTCAAAGATAATTTTAAAGAAAAAAATGTATAAAAAATGATGATTTTTATTTGGATAAAAAAATTACAATTTAAGAATAAAAAATTATAAATATTAAAATTTATATTTTAAATTTATTATATATCAATTAATTATATAAATTAATAAAATATAAGTTTTGCATAAAGTATTTAATGGATCCATGCGACAATAATAACAATAAGGGATCCAGCTTGATTTGCTGTTACTCAACCAGATAGGGCTGGCTAGGGTCACTTTGCAGTCCGCGCCCAAAAACTCAAAAAGGCTGAAAAGTCGAACCTGAATCTTCACGCAAACCAACCTTGGCTTGGATTGCTCAATCAAGCGACGAAGCCCATAAATCTTATTTGTGCCACAAAATTTGAGCTTAGACAAGCCTCGGCCTAGTCGAAACATACAAATCCTATTTCAACTCATTCGGAATTGAAAATGGATCATCCCCTTTGACCTTTTCATCAAGCAACAGTGCCCATCTAAACAAAACATTTTTCTCTCCTCAGCTATATTCACAATTTTACAAAGAACCAACATAAGAATACGTAAATATGATTATTTTTTTATTTATGTTATACCTATATTTAAAGTATTATATATTTCTATAAATTTTGATACGTTAATAATTTTTATTATATAAATTTAAAATATAAATATACGCACGTTTTAATTACTTTATTCGTATTTATATTCATACAATCGTGTTTAATATTGGTTAGTATTTGATTTCAAAGAAAAAAAATGTAAGTTGTAATTTGCTTGTGAGAATGCAAGCTGAAAATTTCAAGGACAAAAGAAACTTACACAAATATATATATATATATATATTTAGTTTTCAGCAGAAGCAATTTGCACATGACTCTCTGAACATTGCCAATAGTTTTTTGAAGTCTCTGAGGAGCAGGCAGGCAAGCAGGCATGTAGGCAGGAATCAGCATTAATGTAATATAAGGACTATGCGCTGGCTGCTGTTGATTGTTGAAGATGTTGGAGACAATCGGGGGGGGGGGGGGTGCTGACAATTTCACCGTGCCATTGAAACAACTACTTAACAATATTTTTGGGGAAGCTCCAATCAGATCTGTTTATATCTCTTCCCCCATGTGAATGCCATGTTTTCTGCACCTGTAACCTAGCAACAAAGTTGAGACTCATTTCTTTATATTTAACTTTTATTTTTATAAAAAAATTTATAATTATAATTTTATCAACTTGCAAAGATCCCCTTAGTATTTAAATGGATTGCAGGGATTTTAGATCATTACCACAGGGTTGATCAGATACTTTTGCTTTGCATTTGTTTGGCCATCAATGTCCAAAATACATTTTGTTTTTGTTAAGTGAAAACAGCAGTTTCATTAGTAGCTAAAGTATATCATTTTCTTGGATGGCTTTTTTATGAAAAGATAAGAAAACTCGAAGACTATGCTGTAAGAAAAAGGGTATAATATAGATCACGAGAATATAAAGAAATTCATGATTCAGCTATGATGACCTATTAAAAAGTTATATTATTGATATTATGCATTATTTATTATTTTGTAGAAAAGTGTTTTTATTTATATATAAAATTCCCACCAATTTAAAAGAAGTAATAAAAATTGTATTATAGTTTTAAATATATTTAATTATTTATTATTTTAACGGTTGAAGCACTAGTTTGGATGTTTAGATTTATATGTCAAAATCTTAAATATAAAAAAATTATGTCTATTTAAATTTTTTTATATTAATTAAACAGTCCATTTTGCATCTTAAATTACAAGATTTATTTTAATGTTCATTGAACTTTACGATGTCGAAACATGTTTAATTAAAATAGTATTTCATTTATGGATAATGAATTATTTTTGAATATTTATAATGATCCAACTATTGCCGTGGAAGTAATTTGATATTCACCTCTAACGATATAGCCATCTACTACTACTAGTAGCTAATGTTCCCAAAGTCACATGCAAAGACACGTATGGAGTCGTAGATAATAAAAAAAGACTGCAAGCAGAGAAGAGGCAGCCGGCCATTGCACCTGCCTAAAGGCTCAAACACACCAAGCATTGTGGAAGTACTTTAAAAAATTATATATATATATATATATATATAATGCTCGTTTCTAAATTTTTAATTAAAAAAATAATAAGGAATTACCATTTCTCACTTTCCTTTTACATTTTAAAAAAATCTGTAAAAGTGAAAATGAGAAGTCGTAGAAGCAAAGTCGACCGGGATGTCCCGTCGATCAGTAATTCAACTTGATTTTGACATTTATTACCAGAATGAAAAAATTAAAAAAATGTATAGTAAAAATAGATACAAGTAACTGTAAAAAAAAAAATATTGAGCAATTATTTTAATCTGGTGTATGAATATATTCAAAACAAAATTAATTGATGCTGTTTAAATTTAATATTCAATAAGATTTACATATTTTATTTAACAATTTTTATGATTTAATGTGAATTTTGTGTCAATTTTTTAATCTTTGTTTTGTCTTCTAGCGTGCCGCGTTAAATTCAATTGCCCAATTTACTGATGGTAAATAAGCTAGAAAAAAACAAACATGTTCCAAAAGTTACCTTTTAAGTTTGCATTCCCAAACCGTGAAAAAGGTGAAAAGAATTTTTTTTGACTTTTTTTTCATTGGATCTTTAGTTATAATTTAAATATATGCGCCAAAAATTCAGGCAAAAAGGAAAGTAACATCTTTTAATTAATTATTTAGAATGTTAATTCAGAGAAATTCTTTTTTATAAAAATAAAATTTTTATAAGATTAAAATGATAAAAAAAAAGGTAATTAAAAGTAAATAAAACTTAAAAATACATCACCAATCACCGCATTATAAAATTAAAAAAAAAAAGTGAAAATTAAAATCCCATCCAACTGAGCTTAGGTGGTGTAGTCCGCTCCCCCTCTTAGGATATATATTCAGAATAAATTTTTAATAAAAAAAAGTGAAATAATGCAAGCTATCATATCATACCTAAGGAAAACAGCCGTGGAAGACAAATAAATATAAAAAACTATAAAGGCCACTGGAAGTTAAAAGCTAGGAGGGGCGGCAGCAGTGCCAATGGTCAATTGCGAACCTAACTCCTAACATCTAAAAAATATGTATATTCTTATTATATATAATTTTAAAATATTAATAATTTTATTATATAAATTTTAATAAATTATAATATTTTATTTTTATTTTTTTTATATATTAAAAAATCAAACGTATGTATCGTGATATCTGCCGTATCTAAAATGGACAGATGTGGATAAATAAGTTTGAAGTATGTAAAATGATGGGTGAGGGGAATGACGGAAATGGATGGCGGCCATGGGAGCAGCATGGATATCGTTGTGGGTGGGCAAGTGGCAACCAGAGTGTGCTCTGGCGGCTGGACCACCCTTTTTTTGAGTCAGACATGTGTGAATCATGTTTACGCGTGGCTTCCACTCTCCACCCGCCCCTACCCCCCGGCACCTACGTACAGACCGCACCTGTTCAAACGGATCCCTAACTTTCATGCTTTAACTTAGCCAGGTGTAAGATAATTGAGTAATCTCAACGGGGCATCTTATTTATAATTCTTTTATTATAATATTATAATTATTTAATT
>JAQSVH010000001.1:5554377-5565198 GCA_029448705.1 Adansonia digitata | reverse complement strand
TACAATAGTTTAATCCTTTTTCAAATTACATTTTATTATTAAGAAATCATTTGATTAGCACAGACAAAAAAAGTGTTAAGTCTCAGTTTCTATTAACTTCATAATTAAAAAAAATTTAGGGTTTGTTAAACATAATTCAAGTTACTGAATTTTTGGGGGATTATTTATCTATTGATTTAATTCAAATTACTTAAAACGGATTTACCTTATTATTATTATTATTATTTTTTTTTGGTCGAACAAGTTGGTGGCATTTTCCCCCACGTTGCGGCCCATCATGCATGCACCGAAACGTGTTTTTATTTATTTTATTTTATTATTTTAATAGCATGGCAGGCAGCCGCATTGTTACTCCATTGATCTAACTTGAAACTTGATTTTGGATAAATATGAAGCCCTCCAAGGTCAACTAAAAGAACCAAAAGGCAAAAATCAACTCTTAAGCGACAAGTTCTGCGTGATCAAAACCGAGTTATGTGCCATATCCGGAATTTTTTGATCAACCTTTTCCGTCTAAGTTTGCTACGTTGCAAGAAACACATGTGGTTAGTAATAAATGATAATTAGATTTATTTAAAAGTCGAATTATATATTTTGATAAGTTTAATTTAATTTAAGTCGAGTTTAAAATTTTATTTTTTTGTTTTGGATTAGTCCGACTCAGCTTAAAATAATATATTTTATTTAAATTTAATTATACAATGTATAAAAATTAATATAAAATCAATTTTTAATATTTTTTAATATGAAAACAGTAAATTCAGATATGAACTTAAAATTTATAATTTTTTAGGGCCGTTACTCAGGCTATATACACCTTTCGTGCTAACATCTTGCCATTTTTAAGTTTGTATTAATTTTTTTTAATGTAATAATTGGGTTTATAAGGTTATATATTTATATAAATTAAAATATATAAATAATTCGTAATATATAAATTTTGACATATAATATATTTAAGTCATATTTTTTTATATACTATACGTTACTTATTTTTTCCTTTTTGTATCCAAAATTATTTAATACTTTTTACACCCTTCGTCTTAACCCATAATTGATGGACGTGTTGATCCATTATGTGCTTAAAATTTTTATTAAAAAAAGCATTTGACTTAAAAATAAGTACATTTATTTTTTAAGAGCATAATTATCAGAATACATTGGAATCAGGCTAATTCAATAAAGGGTTGCCATGACCTTGGCGCCATAGAATTCTTTTAATTTGAAGTATTTTTTATTTAAAAATAATAAAAATTCATTTTGATTCTAAAAATTTATAATTTAATAAATTTTAATCTCTTTTTTTTATCTCAGCGCCTTTATTATAAAATTAATTGTTTATTTAAATTTATAATTTATTAAATATTAAAAGTGATTATATAAATTAATTAAATTAAAAAATAACATTAACATATTACATAAGTATTATAAAAATGCCACTTTTTAGGATCCTAAATATTTTGGCTAAGAATATCTTGAGAATTGTTCTCCTTATGGATATAATGAAACACTATGTAAACCCCTCCCCACATAATTATACCTTTTAAATTTCAACTCCACACTTTCCTAGCCTTTTTCTTACGGTATTACTTTAATTAAATTACAAACTTATGCTCCTAAACTGGTCCTAAGCTGCAAAAACTAATTATTATCTTTTACGATCCAGCTTTGCCACTTATCTCTAAGTTAACACTACCCAAGGGTGTAGCACCCCATTAATTTACTAAAAAAAATCAATTCCAATTCCGAGGGTTAAAAATAAATATAAAGAAATATAAAAGAAAAGGGAGGAGTCGTAGGGCAGGGTTTAGGGCAGGGGGGCCCTTGGTGAGGAGCCAGTAACTTTCCTGATCCATGGCAGAGGGGTAAGGGGTTAAACCTAGTAACCAAACAGAAATTCAGCTGTAAAATAAATTAAATTCTGAAAAAGTATAGCCATAAAAAGTAAAAAATAAAAGAAATTGAATTGGGGGATGACAATTTAACAGGCCCCACAATAGTTGTACTGCATTTGTAAAAAAAAAAAAAAAAAGTTAATTATCAATAATAATTAAAAAAAGGGTAAAAATGTATATTTTTCATCTTATTCGTTTGAGCTGTAGTTGATGTTGTTAGCCTCTGTGGGTTCATTGGAGGTTGCGCCCATCACGAGCGTTTTTTTTCCTTTTTTTCTTTAAAATTTATTTTAACTTGATTCCTTTAGTTTTTATTTTATTTTATTATTATTATTATTATTATTATTTTGCTGTGATGATGAAGTGGGAGTAGTAGTGAAAAGCCAAGCAAAACCCCCCAATCCCCTATGCTCAGACTCTTCACCCATTCATATCTTTTTCTTTGGTTTTTGAGCATCTCTACACAAATCCATAGATACCCTCAAACACCCCCTTCCAAAACAAAAGAGAAAATTAGCCCCAAAATTAGAGAGAACTAAGAAGAAAAGATCAAGAAAATTAGCAACCATGAAGAGAGACCACCATCATCTCCAACCCAACCCGGACCCATCGACTGTCGGTAGTTCATCCGTCTGCGGTGATTCTACAACCGGGAAGGCCAAGATGTGGGAGGAAGAAGCCGCCGCCCAACAAGACTGTGGGATGGATGAGCTTTTGGCGGTTCTGGGTTACAAGGTTAAAACTTCTGACATGGCGGAAGTGGCTCAAAAGCTTGAGCAGTTGGAGGAATTTATGTGTAACGTTCAAGATGATGGGATCTCACACCTTGCTTCTGAAACTGTTCATTATAATCCTTCCGATCTGTCCGCTTGGCTCGAGAGCATGATCGCTGAGCTTAATCCTCCCTCCACTTTTGATTCGTTTCTTGACCCGGCTGAGTCCTCCACTTTAACAACTTTGGATTTCGACAACAACAATCGAAAACATCAGAAAAGTGGGCAACAAATATTCGAGGAAGCTTCGTGTTCGGATTATGATCTCAAAGCAATTCCTGGTAAGGCTATTTATTCTCAAAAAACTCAAACCCAAACCCACGACTCGTCATCTTCTTCCACTCCCAACAACGTTAAATCCGAAAAACGTTTGAAATCCACGGCTGGGTCGCACTCGGATATCTTCCCCCCTCCTCCTCCTCCTCCTGCTGCTACCTATGGAATTCCGACTGAGTCAACTCGTCCTGTAGTCCTGGTTGACTCACAAGAAAATGGAATCCGGCTCGTCCATGCTTTGATGGCATGTGCGGAAGCTGTCCAGCAAAACAATCTTAATCTTGCTGAAGCCCTCGTGAAACAAATTGGGTTTTTAGCGATTTCTCAAGCCGGGGCTATGAGAAAAGTGGCGACGTATTTTGCTGAAGCATTAGCTCGAAGGATTTACAGAGTTTATCCTCAAAACCCACTGGACCATTCTTTATCAGATGTTCTTCACATGCACTTTTACGAGACTTGCCCTTACCTGAAGTTCGCTCATTTCACCGCTAACCAAGCTATTCTCGAAGCTTTTGAAGGCAAAAAAAGAGTTCATGTTATCGATTTCTCAATGAACCAAGGTATGCAATGGCCCGCTTTGATGCAAGCTTTAGCGTTAAGAGCTGGTGGGCCGCCGGCGTTTAGGTTAACTGGGATTGGACCTCCTAGCCACGACAACTCAGACCACTTGCAAGAAGTTGGTTGGAAGTTGGCTCAGTTAGCTGAAAGGATTCACGTTGAGTTTGAGTATCGTGGGTTCGTGGCTAATTCTTTGGCCGATTTGGATGCTTCAATGCTTGATCTTAGACCGAGTGAAGTTGAAGCCGTCGCCGTTAACTCAGTTTTCGAGTTACATAAATTGTTGGCTCGGCCTGGTGCTATCGACAAAGTCTTTTCTGTGGTGAAACAAATGAAGCCTGAAATTGTTACCATCGTTGAGCAAGAAGCGAACCATAATGGTCCGGTTTTCTTAGACCGTTTCACCGAGTCATTACATTATTACTCGACGCTTTTTGATTCGCTGGAGGGCTCGGTGAGTAGTCAGGATAAGGTTATGTCAGAGGTGTATTTGGGGAAACAGATTTGCAATGTGATCGCTTGTGAAGGGGTGGACCGAGTTGAGAGGCACGAGTCGTTGACTCAGTGGAGAAACCGGTTGGGTTCTGCCGGGTTTGCACCGGTTCATTTGGGTTCCAACGCGTTCAAGCAAGCCAGTACGTTGTTGGCCTTGTTCGCCGGCGGAGATGGCTACGGGGTGGAGGAGAACAACGGGTGTTTGATGTTGGGTTGGCACAACCGCCCACTCATTACAACTTCTGCTTGGAAACTCACCAACTAGACAAACTGAATTTGTGAGAGTTGACTCAACGAGTTAAAAAGAAAAAAAGAGTTCGTCGAACTCAGTCTGGTCCCCATGCCAAACCCTTGTATTAGTTGCTGTCAATGTTCGTTTCTGAACTGGGGTGCCTTTCCACCACTTCCAATCCTGTCTTCCCCTTTTGTTATTATTTTTCTAATTTTAACGCCTTTTAATTTTAATTTTCAGCTACCCTCTGCTTAGCTTATTTTTACTTCTGCGTTCTTCCTTTTTGAAAATCTTTTGTATTTTCATGGTGGATCAAAAAAGGGTTAATGTATTTAATATATATATATATATAGCTTTGGTGGAAATAACAATAAAACTTGGACCTTTTCTTTTTCTTTTTAAAGGCAGAACTGAAAATTTACCAAATCTGTGATACTCTACTTTTAGGCATTGAATCAAAGAAAACATTGGCAACAACGATGAAAGCATTTAGCAGAGCTATTGAAGTTTGCATCCTTTAGCTGTTTAGCATTATTTCAATGTTTGAAGAAGACACTGTTACATTACCAGTAAACACTATTACAGAATCCCCCACCCCTGTTTTCTTTTTTTATGTCAGGGAAAGCACAATCATAAGAAAGTGAAAAAAAAAAAATTGGACACTTCACTTAATAATGTCAAAATTCTTAATTTTGGTATTAACTTTATTAAAAAGGGTTTTACATTTTCAAGTTCTTTTATTTAGAAGAACATCTTCACCTCTTCAGTGATGATCTCTTAAGTGAACAACTTTCTACCTCTTTTTTTTTTAATTTAAACCAGATATATGTTTTGTATTTAATTTTTCGCTACGAATTGCTGTTTGCACTGATGATATATTGATTGTGATTGCCAGTTTGCAACCCTTTAATCTTCTTCATGACTTGGAAAAATTTGATGGCTGCCAGCTAATATATGCCTCAAATAAACTTTATATAATAATCTAATCTTACCAGATTTGTTAGTTACTATTGTATTGATTATTCTGATTTGTTAATTAATCTAATAGTTTGAATAACCATATGAAGGTCTTCTCTTTGGACTCACAGATCTTGTGGTTCAACTCGGAAAAGTTGCCAACAAGTTTAAAATAGAAAAAGAGTTTAGTTTGATTAATTTATGTAACCATCTTTAAAAATATATATATTTTGGAATCTTTAAAATTTTATTTTTTATTTTTAAATTACGATACAATCAATTTATAAAATAAAATTAAAAAAAAAATCAAACTCAGGTTAATTAGCCTAATTCCGTCTCCATAATGGGAGTGGGCAAGCAAATCCCAAATTGCTCTCTCCTTTTGTGTTGGCCATGTCATTGTGTCAACATCTAAATAGTACCTGTTGCCCACTTCCTGTTCCTCGTTCTTGAAAGAAGAAGTCACCATCTTTCATGGGGTTTTAGGCCACTTGATCTCAAAGAAGTTGCTTTTTGGTGGATGCGAAGCAAGCAAGCTCATGAGAATGAAATGAATAGAATTAATTCTCATAGTCATCACATTTGGGCTAGGATTTTTATTACTTGTAAAACATATAGCCTTTTCCAAACAATGTAGGATTATACCAAGATTCTATTTCTTTATACTTATAAGATCATCACTACTTATGATCGATTTCCATTTTTATTCGAGTCAATTTGTGATATATTAGCATATAATTAATTTAATTTTATGTATTTTTATAATTTTTTACATGATTTATATATTTGTTTAACATGGTTATTATATTTCATACATAGAAATTGTGCATATCAAATTTTGAATAAATTAAAAAATTTTTAATTATTTATTTAATGTAAAAATATTTTAATCGTTAAATATATATATAAACTTATATTTTTTATTGATAGGATTTAAATATTAGATTGATTATAAACTTTATATGTAATATGTAAAGATGAGTGTATATATTATTAAATCCAATCATTTAAGTTTACGTCAAATGAAGTTGAACTCTTTGAGTGCGTGTATTTCACAATCTAATATTAACAATATCGACATTATCAATTACAAGTCTTATGGTCATTCGGGTTTAGTTTGCTAATCGTATCCTCCATAAACGGGTAAGGTTCTGAATTTTTTATCCCTATTCCTCTCTCTCTCTCTCTCTCTCTCTCTCTCTCTCTCTATATATATATATATGTGTGTGTGTGTGTGTGTGTGTGTGTGTGTGTGTGTGTCAAGAAAAACAGAATCTTGAATTTCATATTGGTTTTGATATGGATATCCCTTTGATTCAAAAAATATATCAATAATAATATTAAATTCATGTACTTATGTGTGACTATTTGTCTGTCTCTGTTTTTTTTCCTCCACTTTTTTTTTTTGGGTGAAAAATTGATTTGTAAAATGACAAACACATCTGGTTCTATCCAATTATATATATTTGACATTATAAAATTTGGGCAGAAGTTGCTCAAAAACCTTGTAGTTATAGGCAAAGCAAAAAGATGCCATACATATATATATATATATGAGAGAAATTATTTGATTCGTCGTTAATGAAACTTTTTCATTTTATAAGCGAGAATAATAAAAAAAAACATAATCTTTATATTGGATTAAAAATAAAATATATAATATTTTTTAATTCGTTTATCAAATTAAAGAAAAATGACTGCAAAACAACAAGAGAGGTTGATTGCTCAGGATTTGTCAACCCAACAAGAGGCATTAAATTAGTAACATATAGACTAGTAGATGCGAGGATGAATGAAAGGAATTCCACCACCTCATATTAGCCTCTAGGGATTGGATCAGCTGACATTTACATTACATATATAAACTTCTTTTAATCTAAGGAATGACAATTAACATATATACATGTTTATTATTATAATTGTTAAATGTACAACAAAAAGCCATGAAATGTTCTTTATTTGACCCAAGTTGCCAACTTGCATTACTCATGTTTTGCCATTTTGGAAATCAACATCACATCCCATTTCAACCCTTCCTTTTTTAGTCACTTCTTTCCCTTCATTTCATTTATTAAAAAATAAAAAATAAAAGGGCAGGCATGCAACTTTCTTTTTTCTTCTTTTTTCCCCAAGAAAAAATGGTTTAGATATTATTTTATTCTATTCTTAGGCCTTTTTTCTTTTTATTTTTGGTATGGGAAGATGTGGTCCTGAGTCCTTTCATGTTTACTTGAATATTAGGAAAGCCAAGTCAACTTACAATTCTTGATGGTTACTATATATTTATTTATTCGAGAAGCTAGAAAGCCAGATTGAAAATTGATGGAAAACGCTGTCTTTTCGATGCTTAAGTGAAAAAAAATATATATATATATTTTTAAATAAATTAAAATTAAATAATTATTTAAAATTTTATAGTTTTGTCATATTCCATTAAACCTTCTATTTATTTTCATTTGCTTTGGCTCTCAAATATTTATTTTTATTTAATTAAATATTTTATTTGATAAAAATTAATTAAATTAATCAATTTTTATCCCATTAAAAATTTAATTAAGTGAAAATAAATGTTTGAAGATTTTTATTAGTTGCAATAAAATAAAAACTTAATTAATTATTTAATTTTAATTATAAAAACTTTTTAATATATTTGTTTTCAACCATTCCGTGGTATTATTTGCGAGGCAGAGGCAAAGTCCTCTTTTACGAAAATCCGGATCGCTTGTATGATTTTTTAACAGTTCTGCATGTCGGGCACTTGAATGTGACATACGAACTTACTAATGTGAACTTAGAGTGCTCGTTGCTCTCTTCTCCTATTCTTTGACCTTTGGTTTATTATATCATTTTCAACACGTTTTATCATAAAATAGGTCAAACTTATAAATCACATACATGAAAACAAAGCACGATACTTAATATATTACAAGATAAATATAATATAATTTATAAAAAAAATTATGAGAATGAATATTTCTAGTTAAATATTAATATTCAAATATTTTTTGATGTTTTAAAAACCTAAATCTTTGAAACACATATGGATCCTAATAGCTTCAAATTCAAGGAATCCAACGGCCCTAAATCATCATGACCTAAATTAGTTTTAAGATAATTCTTTTCATATTTGATTCCATTGTGGTTTACCTCTGTCTCGTTTGTCCCGTATGCATATAATATATATATATATATATGTACATACTTTTGTCTCGGTCCTAGTCCGTGTAACATATTTCATCCATGCTTTCGCTTTGTACACCCGTACTTTCTGCCATTTAACTCTCTCTTCTTATAATATTTTTTTTATTTAACATATCTGACTTTATTAAAAAAAATCAAATCTGATTTTGATCATATTTAATTTAACTTTTTAACATATTTAAATGTATTTTAATATATAACTTTATATTAAAAATATATTCATATTAAATATATATTAGACACCAAGAAAGTGAATGACTTCATAGTAATCGATCCAAGAATG
Source organism: Adansonia digitata (assembly GCA_029448705.1). Lineage (NCBI taxonomy): Eukaryota > Viridiplantae > Streptophyta > Magnoliopsida > Malvales > Malvaceae > Adansonia > Adansonia digitata. The sequence goes on along the minus strand of JAQSVH010000001.1, from coordinate 5,556,528 downwards.
GTGGTGAAGATCCATTTTTGATGCGTACTCAGTTTGGGCGCCTGAGCCGATCTCCACTGCCACTTCCCTGGTCTCTTCACAAAATGTGATCAAATATAGAGAGTCAAAGGAACTTCTACGGGCCCTTCAAAACCGATAAGGGCTAATTCTTGTTCGAGTCATTTAATCGATTCAATAAAAGGACAATATTTAATGGTTGAGAAATACATACAAAACATGCAATTTTGCCTAATGTTTAATTTGGTTATTAATTAGTTAAGAATTAGAAATTAAAGGTTCAAAATTTAGAAGTGTTCTTAAGTTTAGATTGATCCGTCCATTTACTTGTTAATCTATAGTTAATATTTAATATACTATCAATATATAAATTTTTATGTTGACAAATATCACTTTATTCAACAAAATATATACAATGGTGCTATTCATTATGCCTTTTTAAGTGTTTGTTTGGTGGGCTTTCAGCCTCGCCTAACATTTCCAGGCTCTAGATTTCTTCGGGTTCAAACTTGAGAGAATGTAATGGCCTAATTAGTAAGCCTATATTTGGGTTTTCCAAGAGAGGGATAGACCCGAAACAAGTTGATTTGGGGTTAAAAGGGGCTTTCAGGTCAGGTAGCAAGTTAATGGTCCAACTAAGGATTTCACTCTTGATAGTGTGGCCTGACATGGGCTCGTACGTATATTACGCAGATTTAGCATTTTTTTTATTTTTATTTTTAAATTTTTGTTATATATTTTATGGATTATATTTTATAAATATATATTGAATATGTGTTAGATATAAATATTTAAAAAAATAAAAAACCCAAATAACAAAAGCTTCCACTCTTCCGCACTGCAGTTGAGGTACATGGAGGCTAATGTGTTCATGGTTGAAACAAGCTTTAAATGCATCGGTCATCATGGATGGAGTTTTTGGGTGGACGTATTGCTTAAAATGAAAGCTGGAAGAGGGTGCTAGAATATGCTTTGGTGGTGGCTTGGTTTGCTGATAATTTGGACTTATTAGCATCTTCACGTAAAAGTTTTCATTTTGGTCACGTCAAGGGATGTGCCACTTAACCCCCACAACTTAGCAAAGCTTGGTTGGTTGTTTAGGTCGGCGCTCGGCGGGCGTGGGTGGAGGCGGTGGGGTTCACTCCCCTACCTCTCTTTGTCGTCCGGGAAGTTCCTTACTTTGCTTGCTTAACAGAAAAAGAAAAAGTTATTAAAAGCTAAGTTAGCATAAAACAAATGTACGGAAGAAAAAGAAGAAGAAGAAGAAAATTCAATATTGAATACGGCAGTTGAGCAGTTTCGGATTGTCAGCATAATAATAGCTGAAAGAAGCTCACTCATTCGCTTCTCAAAAGATATTTTTAAATCTTTCCACGCTAGCTTAGAAAATCTTATGACTTCATTATTATTTTTTTTTTATAGCAGCACCTTTAAACAAAATTGATCGACAATGGTCCCTTTGGTACTGCAAAAGTTTGGCTGAAAACGACTAGAAAGGAGAATGAAAGAAAGAGAGAAAGAAAGACGGACCGTGCTAGCCGTAAGTTAATTGTGTACCATATGATAAGCACAAAGGGATTGGTGGGATTCTTCTAATCTTTTAGAAACAATGATAATGATAATATTAGTTATACGATATATTATTTAGACGTAAAAATAATGATGATATAAAAAATTACATTGAGAAAAATAATATATTAGATTAAAATATGTATATTATAAATAATTAAAAATTATTAAAGTTATATTTTATATTAAATAATAAAATATAGATATAAATATAAATTATATAAAATAAAGATAAAAAATAAAAAAATAAATAATTTAAAAATTTTATAAGATTGTAGAAGGTAAAAGCTAAATTATCTTCTCCATTAAGGTCTAGTGAGCCACTAGACCCTCGCCGCTTTAATTCAACTAGAGGAGCCAAAACAGTCAAATCTTATTGTGAAATAGCTGTTGGGGAACTGGAGCTCCAACTAAAGTAAGACACAGGTTCGGTGGAAAAAATAAGCAACACCTTATATGAGTCCACAAAAGACCTCCAGCATAGTGCTCGCCAGAAGGGCCTTTGACGTAGTTAACACCCCAATTGGGGTTGCGACCAGTGGCAGGTTTCCCCCACTTTTTGCTTGGATGTCACCAGGCCGAAGG
>JAQSVH010000001.1:5530545-5543958 GCA_029448705.1 Adansonia digitata | reverse complement strand
ATATTACCAAATTCTAAAGAAAAAAAATTCACTGAATTTGGGCCTTCTATCCAAAAGTGGAAAACAACTTAAGCCAGCCAAGCCTGCAAATTGGGTCATATTTAAGTAGGTCTGGATCAAGAACCTTACATGTGTAATGATTTGAAAGATAAGGTCATACAACATGGGAAAAGCTTGTAAAATGGGCTCTTATTTTAGAAAGGCTTGGAGATGAAAATTGTGGTTTGGACTTAAGGCAGCACTAGTTGATATCCTATATATCCATATATTCAAATAAATAAAATTGGTATATGTGTGTTTCTAAAAATGTAGATGTCTTTTACGTTTCCTTCAAAAGGGGGAATTTGCTTTAAATGTTTATAAATGTTTTACTGTGTCTATATTTCTCGCTTTTCAATAATGGTTCGTTTATTCAATCAAGTCTTTCTCTTATATTTGGATAATTGATTTTTTTTAAAATTTTTTTCTCTTATAATTTTTAGAATTTTCATTTGCAATAAATTATCAATTATTTTAATTTTTTGTATGAGATATATATTTTTTAAATCACGTTTTCAACAAGCATATATAAATAGAGGAAATTGTTTACAAGATAATCAGGTTTGGCAGATCATTGATTCTTTTCTACGATATTCAATTCCAATAGCACCCTGCAAGAATATACTATTGTTTTTCTTTAATCCAGGGAAATATCAACTGCAACGTCATGCAAAAACAAGAACAAAATGTAGTAGTAATGCTTTCAATACAATAAAACAAGGAAAAAAATCAAGCTATTTGGAAGTTTGTTTATAGATATTTTTTTCCCTCAGGATAGCTACTGCAATCTTATTGAAAGGTTATAGTTCATTGAGTTAAGGGTTTAATCTTATCTTTCCCAGCTTCCTTTTTCCAAAAACCATACTTTCAGATTTTTTTTCAAACCAAGCAAGAGCGCCAAACTTGAACAGAAATCCATGGCTTCTACTTCAACATCCTTAATACCCTTACAAGGAAATGGTCGAACAGCCCGTTTCTCAACAACACCAGCAAAACATGCATTCAGAAAAACGCTTAGATTTTCGTTTTCGTCAATGTCAAGTAAAGTTATATGCGTTAAATCTTCCAGCGGTACTGTGAATTATAATGAAGTGGTCGTTGATGACGAGATGGACAAGATTAGGAGACTCCAAAATGGGTCCGACGTTCGAGGGGTTGCATTGGAAGGTGAAAAGGGTAGAACCTTGGACCTTACCCCTCCGGCCGTGGAAGCAATCGCCGAGAGTTTCGGGGAGTGGGTTATCAAGGCCTTGGAAAAGGAACGAGGACGTCCAGTGGAAGATGTTAGAGTATCACTTGGCCAAGACCCTCGAATATCAGGAGCATCTTTGAGTGTAGCAGTATTTGCGGGCCTTTCTCGAGCTGGTTGCTTGATATTTGACATGGGCCTTGCCACCACACCAGCTTGTTTTATGAGCACATTGCTGCCACCATTTGCTTACGATGCTTCAATAATGGTAGAGTGAAAGCAGCCATAACTAAAATCGATGCTTAATAAGCTATTCCATTATTTGTTTTGGCAAATTTGATAGTTTACATAACAATCCATTCCTTCATCATCCAATTCATCTTAAAGGCCAAACTACCAATCCAGCCCTGCATGCATAGGTTGTACAAGTTAGGTTTTGGATAATTTTCTTTTTAAAAAAGTATTTAAGTTGAGCCTGACTTTAATTACTATTTAATAAGAAAAATAATATGATAAATATGCATTGATCAATGCTAAAACGTGATGAAAAAAATGTTAAGAAACTACGGTAAATATGTATCGTGTTGCAGATGACTGCTTCTCACTTACCCTACACTCGCAATGGGCTGAAGTTTTTCACTAAGAAAGGAGGCCTAGCATCGCCAGAAGTGGAAGAGATATGTGACAAGGCCGCCCGTAAGTACGCGAACAGGCTGACGAAAGTATCGACCATGCTCAACTCTCCTCCGAAAAAGGTCGACTTCATGAGGGCTTACGCGAAGCACCTTCGGGATATTATCAAGGAGAGAGTGAACCATCCGATTCACTATGACACTCCACTGAAAGGATTTCAGGTTTTATTGTCCATCTATTAGTTATTTCTTTGTTTATATGTACGTTAATATCCGTTTTCCTTAAGAGTCTATTGGGTTCTTACTTTGCTCTGCGTCAAATTAGATATATAAGGACAACATCAAATTTAAATATATGGTGCTTGTTAAGCAATCGGCTTATCCAAAATCAGGCCAGGTTTTCTTGTGGCCAAGAATTCGTCGAGTAAGGGCCATATCTCTGGAGAGCAGGCCTCCGTTTCAAAAGAAGGATTTAGCCTGCTCAACCCAGCCCATATATGACGGACTCCCACAATATTTATTCATCATTTTAAGATTTCGTCTTGATAAATTTTTTTTAATTTCATAGTCCTTGTGCTCAAATCATCCGTTGTACAAAGTGAAACTAGATATTTTATATCTTTCTTTTTGAATGAAATTGAATGAAATCTCAATTTCATTGACGGTTTCATTAAATATCTTACAACTAAAACTTCATTTTTTTACCAATCCAATTCTTCCACCGCGGCGAAACCATGTTAGCTTCATGTATGATACACATTGCACCTAATTGCAGATAATTGTAAACGCTGGAAATGGATCAGGAGGTTTCTTCACATGGGATGTGTTAGACAAGCTTGGCGCAGATACCTTTGGTTCACTACACCTCAACCCAGATGGGATGTTCCCCAATCACATCCCCAATCCTGAAGACAAAACTGCGATGGCATTAACCAGAGCCGCTGTGCTAGAAAACTCTGCCGATCTCGGGATTGTTTTCGATACTGATGTGGACCGCAGTGGTGTGGTCGACAGCAGAGGCAACCCCATTAACGGTGACAAGCTTATAGCCCTTATGTCCGCCATTGTTTTGAAGGAACATCCTGGCACTACCATTGTCACCGATGCTCGTACTAGCATGGCACTAACAAGGTTTATCACTGATAGAGGTGGTCACCATTGCTTGTATCGTGTCGGTTATCGGAATGTTATCGATAAGGGCGTTCACCTGAACCAGGATGGCATTGAAACACATCTCATGATGGAAACTTCAGGGCATGGTGCACTCAAAGAGAACTATTTCCTGGATGATGGTTGGCCTTTTGTTTCTTACAAAAATCATCTTTTCCATTTTAGTTTTTCAACACTTTAATTGGTTTCCAGGGTTAAATTAATCTAAGGTTTTGATTTTAATTCCTTTTAGGGGCTTACATGGTAGTGGAAATCATCATCGAAATGGTACGCATGAAGCTTGAGGGATCAGACGAAGGAATAGGTAGTCTAATAAAAGATCTTGAAGAACCATTGGAATCCATCGAGCTTAGGATGAATATCATCTCTGAGCCTAAACATGCGAAGGCAAGAGGTACAGAGGCCATTGAAGCATTCCGATCTTACATTGAGGTACCCAAAATTATAGTCAAAACCATAAAATTTCGATAAAAGTAGAAGAAATCAATAAATAAGTTGAACAAAACAAATGCTTGGGACTTCATATGCTAATATTTGATTGATTGTAGGAAGGTAAGCTGAAAGGATGGGAATTAGACTCTTGTGGAGATTGCTGGGTAAGCGAAGGCTGCCTTGTGGACTCAAACGACAGTCCAGCTGCCATTGATGCTCACATGTACAGGTGCAAAACAGTTAAAATTAAAATGTAAAAGATTTTGCCTTTTTATATACTATAACCTTTAGTTGAAGTTCTCGATCGAAATCCACTGTAATCAATTGAGAGCCTTTGTCAAAATTCTTAACTTCCATAAACAATTCCTTCAACCAAAATTCTGTAAAATGATCTAATGATCAAAAGTTCTGTTTTTTGCTGCAAGTATTTCAGGGCTAAAGTTTCGAATGAAAAAAATGAAGAATTTGGTTGGGTACACGTAAGGCAGAGTATCCACAACCCAAATATCGCTGTAAACATGCAGTCATTAGTTCCAGGGGGCTGTCAAGTAATGACAAGAGTTCTTAGAGACAAGTGAAGCACATTAACTCAAATATCTGTTCTGTAGATTTTCGCTTTCTATGTGATTAATATTGTTCATGGCCTTAATTTCTTGAGCATTTCCAGGTTTCTCGTAGCAAGTGGAATGGACGAAATTCTTGACATTTCTCAGGTCGACAAGTATGCCAGAATTGGGAAAATGGCTAAGCTAATAATTACATTGAATTCAGTTTTATATATACATATATAGGGCTATTTATATTTTCTATTTTGTGTATGGAAACATGCAAGGCAATTATACCTTATCCAGGTATTGCGCGACATAGACGAGGGTTGTATCACAATGTACAGTAGGTAATCTATGTATATTATGTACAATATTGCTGTTTCTTCATTTTGGAAATAAACAAAAAAAAACATTTTGGAAATAATTAAAAAATACTTAATTGCTTCCAACATTTGAGCTGAGAGGGTAGCAATTTTCTTCTTTTTAACCAGTGGTGAAACTTCCAGTCACATTTAGACCCTGTTTATTTATGAATATTTAATATTATGGAATTTTTGATGTATTTATTACAAAGAACATTTGAGTTGAATTAGATTTTTTTTAATTTTCAATTTACAAAACATATATTTTTTTTGGGGAATTGAAATTATAATTTAAAAACTCCTAACCACGTTTTATATATAATCTATATATTAGATGTTGGTAAAACTTTCTGATGGACTAAAATAAATATTTGTTTATTATATTTTAAATTTCATTTTAAATAGTTTTTATCATAAATATTACTAAAATTTATCTAATCTATAAAAAAAAATTCTAATTTCATTGAAATAGTTTCATACATTAAACGGATTTGTTTAGTAAATAAAAAAGGTTGAAGTCTCTATCAAATTACTTTATGTTTAAAGTTTTTAATTTTACAATTTAATATTAAAAGTAAGTAATATACTTTATATTAGGTGGATATATTTTTCATATATATGAAATGTATAAACTTTACATTAACATGTAAAATTTTAATTAACAAGTATGTATTATATTAGTTATTTGTACTTGGGACTTTGATATTGTAAAAGTGGTTCTCCACGCTTTAGAAATTACACAGCGCTTTTGAAAGCTTTAGAGTGAAACACCTTTTAACTCTGTCTTTTTTACTTTAATTAGATGGAGCTAGAATGGAATTGATTATCCTAGCCATTGAGGGAGATTTTACTGTAGTTTAATTTCTTAATAGTTAAAGAAATATTTACATCGTGGATGTAGGCAAATGATCGAATCTCATTAATATTTTCATTTTCTTTTTCTTGATTTCTTAGTAGGTTTTTCCCTTTTATTATTTCTTAACCAATTTTCCAACAAAATATGTTGCCAATTCACAATTTTATTTATTGTCACAAATATAATACACAAAACCAAGCATTAGATACAATAGCTCAAGGAAAAAGGTAATACGTAAAAGCTTTTCTTGGTTCACGCAAATCCAAACGCAGTCGTACGATTACATAATGCACATAAAAGAAAGCGGTCACTAGCAATCTTGTTACTTGGTAGAAGATAAGAGTATTAAGCAATCTATGCTTGTGCTAGATGTGCACCAAGCATTTTGAAGACTTGAACTCCCAGGTCAAGCACCGACTGTGGAGCTGGAACATCTTCATTCAGCTTTATGTACCCTACAGTCAAGTGCACGTTACAGCCCTCGTCCTTTTGAGTGGCTTCAATTTTGACCGTAAAATTGCTGAAGTCGTTCTTGAGGTCCCCTTCAATCAATCCGTAAGTCATCGAGTTGTTAATCGCATCCGCTAATTCGATAATCATCTTTGCAGATTTAGTATCCCCATCTATGTTTCACCCAAAATAAATAAATAAATAAACGCCTTAGTTTCAGCTGTTGGATTGATGGTTATTAAGTGAAACATACAAAAAAATAACAACAAAGAATATATCAAGAGAGAAGTACTGAGATATCCTGGTTGGTTTAACTTACCGTGAACATAACTCCATTGGGTGATTGAACCCTGATTTCCCCACTCACCTTCAAGCAAATCACAAGCTTGAACCACATCGGGGCAGATGCCAATTAGCTGGCTTGGTGCGTTGTTGAACGCTGCATGAAATTTTTCGGGAGAGGCACTGAGTTCTACGTCAGCCTCCAGTGTGCCTATTAAAGAAGACATTTTGATCAGAAGTGGAAGTGTTTCAAGAGAATATTGGGGAACCCATTCTGAAGTATTCCATTTTATAGAGGAACTAGTGTGGGAGATACTAAGTTTAAGACAGTTTTGGTAGAATATAAAAAAACCCTATGCTTGGTAGCTTATTTCATAATTGATTAAACTATGGGTTGATGTGACTGCTACTTTAGGCTCCTACCCTTGGTGATTAAATTAAGTTTTTCTAAGACGCGCAATGTATTTGTACTTTTCTTACTTTTTCAACTCCAATGAGATTGCAATTTTCTGCACAACAGCTTGTATTGCGGATATGTTTTTAAAACTTCATGAGTTCATGTTCATACAAAGAAATGATTTTTGCCTTTAAAAAAGTCTAATAAGCAAGGTCTCCATGGGTCGAGTTTGAATCAAGCTTATTCATGATATTAGCATTATGTATATTTATGAAAGCTTGGTATGATCTAAAATATGACAGTCATTAGTGATAATCAAAGTGCTTTTGTAGGTGGTAGACAAATTACGGATAGGGTGTTGTTGGCAAATGAAGTAATCCAAATGGAATAAAGCCCGGGGGAGGGTTGGTTGTGAAGTTAGACTTTGAAAAGGCATATGACTGTTTGGAATTGGAATTTTTTGATGATGGTATTGGAGAGGATGGGGTTTGGGCATAAATGGAGAAAATAGATTTTTGAATGTGTATCTACTGCGAAGATTTCTATTTTGATTAATGGCTTTTCCTACTAGTGAATTCTCGACTGGGCTTGGCTTGAGACAAGGGGATCCGTTGTCCCCCTTTTTGGTTTATTATAGCAGTGGAAGCCTTACGTTTGTCACTAGAGAAGGCCGAGACTATGAGAATGATTAAAGGTATTTAAGTGGCAAGTTTTGGTCTTAGTGTGTCTCATTTCCAGTTTACGGATGATATTGTTTTTTTGGCGGGTAAGGTTGAGTATGCTGTACGTTTGAAAGGATTGTTATGTTGCTTTCAGATTAGTTCTGGTTTATTGATCAATTTTTCTAAATCAAAAGTGTATCCTGTTGGAGTTGAAGTTGAAATTGCTAATCTGATGGCTCAGTGTTTGGGTTATGGGATTGGTTGTATTCCATTTGCATATGTAGGTGTTTTGGGTGCCAATCCTAGGAGGAAAAGTACTTGGTAGCCGGTGATTAATACGGTGAAAAGTAGATTAACTATGTGGCAAGGAAAGTTCCTTTCATTTGGTGGGAAGATTATACTTACCAAATCAGTGCTTAACTCATTGCCTTTATATTATTTGTCGATTTTTAAAGCTCCGAAAGGTGTTATTAGATAAATTGAGCAACTTATGAGAAATTTTCTCTGGGGTGGTACCGGGGAGAAGAGAAGCATAGCCAAAGTAAAGTGGGCCATTGTGTGTAGTCCAAAAATTTTTGGGGGTTTGGGAATTTCAAATATATTAAATAAGAATATTGTTACCTTAGCTAAAATGGTGGTGGAGATATGTGGCTGAGAGCAATGCACTTTGGAGAAGATTAATTGCTAAAAAATATGGGCTTGGTAGTTTTCAATGGATCCCATGTGTTGATTTTAACCAGAATTCATCGGGATTGTGGACAGATATATTATCAATAAATAATCAGGATGGACTGAACAGAATGATTGGATCGGGTGGATGTAGATGGATTTTGGGAGATGGTAAGGGGATCATATTTTGGTTGGACAGATAGCTAGGGGATAAACCGCTAAAGGATGAGTTTCCTAGGCTATTCTATTTAGCTATTTATAACGAAAATACTGTTGCAGAGATGCTGAAGAATTACAAAGATGGTTCGTTTGAGTTTAGAAGAAATTTATTTGAATGGGAGAAAGATAATCTAAGGGTGCTGTGGAGTTTGATGGAGAATGTGCAATTAATGCATCCTGTAAAGACAGATTGGTTTGGGAAATTGATTGTAAAGGGATATTCTCGGTTAAAAGGTTTGTTTTTGAGCTAGGCAAAGAGCTGTGTGGTTGTCCACAAAAGGTTTGGTCTTATTCTTTATGGAACCTTTGCACTCCTCCTAAGGTTCAAAGCTTTATGTGGCTTGCTATGTTTCAAGTTATTCCTTCAAAATGTTTTAATGGTCCAGGGGCATTGTGGCTTCTGATGGGCAGTGTTGGTGTGTGGTGTCGGCATATGGAGGATAGTAACCATATTCTTATTTGACGTTTTTTCTCATGGTTTGTGTAAGGGTCTATTTTCCAATGGTTGGGGCTCGTTTGGGTGATGCCGATATCAATCTCTGATTTATTTATCAATGCGAGTCAGTACATTGGGCAAGGTTGGTGAGGAAAAGGTGGCTAGATGTGTGTGAAGCGACATTGTGGACTTTATGGCTTGCTAGGAATGAATAGGTGTTTAACGCTAAAGATTGGAATGGGAGTGAAATTGTGTTCTGATCGAAAATTAGATCTTTTTATCAGATTAATGCGATGGAGGGTAGGTGGGGATACAATTATGGAGGCTAAGTGGTGTTCTATGCTGTGAAGTGCTGTTACGGGCGATCGAACTGATAAATCAAGAACTGGGATTGAATGGGAGTGTCCTCAAGGTAATGTTTGGAAATTCATTGTTGACGGAGCTGCGGGAGGTAAACTCGGTCCTGCAGATTGTGGCGGAGTTTTTAGGGACTCGAAAGGTGTTGTTTAGGGTATGTTTTATGGTCGACTGGGTGTGATAGATTCGAATGGGGCTGAAATTTTGGCAGTCAAAACTGCATAACAGGTATTTGTAACTTCTCCTTGGGTTAAAAATCATGCTTTAATTATTGAGACAGATTCGCAAGTGGCAGTATTTTGGATGTGCAACAGAGACAATTGACCTTGGAAGCTTTGGAAGGAATTTAATGAAATGGATTCTGTTGCTGATCAAATTAAACGGGTGGATTTTGTTCATGTGATGAGAGAGGCTAATTTCTTTGCTGATGCTATAGCAAAAATGGAGGTGGATCGGGTGAATTTGTTTTGTGCTTGGTTTTAATAGGCAGTTATGTTTCTGGTTTTGAATGTTTTGAGATTGGTTATATTCCAGATGTATCTTTGTTTTTATGTAATTATTGTAGTATAAATCGGTTTGATTGAGAAAAAAATACTTAAAATATGGATTGTAAATTATATTTAAATCTATTCATATTTATAAATGGATAATTTAATAAATGGATAATTTAAGTCTATTAAGGTAGTCCATATTATTTTTAAAAAAATTAAAATACATATTTTTATTTAATATTTAATAATTTTATGCATTTTGCTTTAATTAAGTTTTTAAGTATAAACAACTTAATATTTTTTTTAATGTTTACGATATCATATTATATATACAATTTTTACAAGATATAAATTACATAATATATAAATAAAACAATAAATTAAAATAAAAAAACATGTCAAGTTGAATTTAGTAAAAGTAACACTCATCACATTTTTAAAACAAATCTTATTTTTTATCTAAACTTATTTTCAAGTATAATATTTTTATTTAAATCTTATCAAATATAAAATAAATAACCTGATCTGTGAAAAGACAACTAACAAGACTATATAAGAAGTTGTTGTTTAGAAAACAATGTAATATATATACTTTTAAAACAAATGTTTTCAGTTTTGTGATAGATTTAAGCTATTTATTCGTTTTTAATCATATATAATTGTATAGTTGTACTATTTACGATTTTATTCGAAATATTGAGATGAAAGAAGTTACGTATTTAATTTTAAAGGCAAAACATATATACTTAAATAATCTTAATCCCTAGTTGGTTATCTGAAATAAACGAGTTCTCCTACGTGAAGCCTAAAGAAGACATCCAATTGCACAAGCTTTCATCTTTCTTCCTTTCTATTGTTTTTTAATAGCAAAAAAGAGAATGTTAGGTTAAGCCAAATAAAAAACAGAAGTAGTCATCTAAGCAAGACACGGTATAAAGGAAAAATAATAATCGTTTTACTTTATCTTGCAATCCCTTAGTGCGACCATACCATTCGGATCTCTAATGCTGTCAATAATTAAGTCTAAAAAGAAATCATTTAACTTTGAACCACCTAAAAACCTTCAATTTAATAGCATTGTTGATGTAAAAATTATCGGACTATATCTGTTATGAGATATCATTCGTTTTGGAGTAGTATACAAACTGTCATCGCAGTTTTATCTTTTAAGAAAATATACCTCAATAAAAGAATAATGACTCTTGCTTTATAAGCCATAGTCTATATCCTTAACTAATCAATGTGAGATTGTTATTTTACGTCAACACTAGCCCCTCCAGTAACGGTGTAGATTGCGTAGGTTTAGTGGATAAGTTCGATTGTAGATTGAGTTGGTAAGTTACCACTTTGCTCATCGTAGATTGAGTAGGCAAGATACCATTGTGTAGGCCGAATAACTCATAGTTACTTGTTTATATGCCTGAATGAGATTTCTTTTATAAGCTTATGGCTCACCAATTCCCACAAATGGCGCCATCATTGGTGCAAGGATTGTCGAACTACGCTCGCTACGAGGTATTATCCGTTTTAAAATAGAACATAGATTATTTTCACAATTTTATCATTTGAGAAAAGATGCCTTATAGTAAGTACAGTCCTCCAGTCTTTGCATCAACAAGTTTTGTGAAATAATAAACTTTTTCTTTAATAGAAGTAGACTTGTTCAATACCAAGATGGTATGCTTGGCTTGAATAGCTATTCATTTAAAAAATAATATTTTTTTTAAAATTTAATTAAAAAATAATAAATATTAATATAAAAATAAAATTTTGATATTTTAATTTTTTTAAACAATAATTTGAGCATGCAAATTGAGACCAATCAAATATAAATTTAGATAAAAATTTAAAATTTTTTTAAATATTAAAGCAACCTAACCTAACTCAAATACGCACTTTTATACCTAGCTGTTTCAAAATTTGAAAGGCTCGTTGTGTATTTCGCACAAACTCTGCATGCGTGTATATATATATATATATATAAAATCTTATGCCTGTCGAGTGTTATGCGCGGCTTCTTTATTTCCATTGGTGTACGGTTAATCACCTTACCTAAATTTCGCCACTAAGCCTTATAAGATATGATCTTTCGGTAGGATATTCTTCTTAGCATTTAAACATGGTTAGTGACTTGGTGTTAATCGCGTTGGATAAAAGAAATCAAAACATATTAACAATAGTAACCAAAAAAAAAAATTCTAGTCGACGAAGCATTGTCTCAATGACTAGGAGTCTCACAAATATTATTGTAAATTTCTTTCCATCTTTATATTGATTTTTGTTTATTTTATTATTGTTAATATTTTATTTAATGGTGTCTATGTATTTGCTCAGACTTACATATAATGTCAAAATCTTACATATTTCTCTAAATTTAACTTGATCTAATAATTTAAGTTTCAAATTTTACTTAAATCCATGTAAATTATTATATAATATAGTTAAGATTTGTCTAGATAACTTTTTAAAAATGATAATAAAAATAATATTTTTATTTAATATTTAATATATTTTTATTTTTTTTCTAAATCAAAATAGTATTATTAATAAACCCAAAAGGTACAAAATTCACCGGCAGATCACCATACCAAAAGATCCCAAAAACCAAAGAACAGAAGAAAAATCTGCCAAAACAACTATAGCATCCAAACGTCCAAAGACAATGGAGACAACGGCTACTTGATCTTTGACCGGAACAGCGTTATCTTACTTAGATTTGGCGCTTCCTCCCCAGTAACTTCAAATAAAGCACATTCATTCCTCAAACAGAATTGCTAGAAAATAGACCATATCAACCATAAAACACTTCAAACATCCGAAAATTTCATAGCTTCCAAGCATTTACAACATCAAATGAACAGAACTCTCCATTCTGAAGATACCAAGCCGTGAATGATTCAAATCTGTCTCCTTTATCCTAGTCAGAGTATCATTAATACCATAGCTTCTCTAAAGATTTAGCACATTCCATCCTCAAAAGACTCAAACCAAAATATATAAATATTATGATACATGGGCCAAAAACTCCAGGACTCTTCTCTTTCAATAAGGATTTCCAACAACACAGCAACCATGAAACCTGATGCAAGGATCGGAAATAAATCGACAACTATCCACATAGAAAGTGGCAAATATCTCGAAGAACCATAACAGTAGTAGACTCCTTATTTTACTTGTGTCAACAAATCCTTAGTTCACTTACAGCCAACAAATTCATTACATTTTTGTTTTGCAAAAACGACTAAGAGATCCTCCAACGAAAATCATCCTGTCGCAAATAATCAATAGCCCCCAAATTTCCCTTCAACAAAGATGACAAACCTAGTCATAGTCGTTATCTAACCAAACTCTTTGGACTTAGTACCCTTATCTATATCTTTCTTGCCTTGTTTTGATTTTTTTTTTCCGTTACTAAAATTTAAAACTTAGATAACTTTTTTTTACATGATAGTATTATATATTTATCATTTCTAGAATATAAATTATAAATATATATGTTGTATTAAATGAAAAAACAAGATCAGATGAGTGAACTTTGGACTTGAATGATAAAGTCAAGATTTATTTTTTTTTTTAATTTTATTTTTTTACCCAATCATTTTGTTTATTAAAATCCATTTAACAAATTTAATATTTTTGTTTAAATTCTATTAAGTAGGACTTTTAGATTTAGATGAGTACCTTAATCATTGGATTGGACATACTATTTTAATTATTTAATTCCCAATTTTTGTCGTGAACGTAATTTCATGCCAAAGAAGTCGAACCAGTAATAATTGTGATTAGAATACATTTTTCATGTAGTGTCGTACTCGACAATGTAGATAGAAAATCTAGGGATAACTGAGTACATATACATAATAACATTAATATGCTGATAAATACATATAGGTCACAAGCAGGGCGGACCTACATTCAAGGTTATAGGGGCAACTTCCGCTGCAAAGTTCCAGAAAATTTTAATTAAATATATTATTTTTGAAATTATCTCACAATAAGATATAGTTACCCTTCAAATTTAGGATGTGAAGGAAAAATTTGTACTCATAAACTATTTGAATTTGATTTGGAAAAAATTAAATTTGATTCACTCGTTATTAAATTTAGTTGAAATATTTTAATATCTAATTAAAATAGCTCATGAGTCTAATTGAACTTTTTATTTATAATATATATTTTTAATATTAATTTACTTTTAAAGTTCATATTAATCAACCATATT
>JAQSVH010000001.1:5464521-5490576 GCA_029448705.1 Adansonia digitata | reverse complement strand
TTCATCAATTAATTAACTTATAAAAGACAACTTACCTTTTACTATGTATAATTTTATTAAAAACTTTAATTTCAAAATCACCATATAACAATAAATAATAGGGTGTTGCTTTTTAAGATATGATACCAACTACCGAGCTAAAGATAGCATAATAACCATGCAGCATAAGCTTGACAGTGTAGAAATTGCCACATCTCTTTTGAATTCTCCGGGGTCACATTCTATGCCTTTCTATCTAGATTCCCCCAACAAATTGTCTATCAAGTCCATTAAAAGTAATTTTTTTTTTTTATGCTTCGATTTCAATGACTATAATAATACATAAGATAATGTATGTAGACACAACAAAAGGAATTTTAAGGATGAGTATCTTAATCATGAATGCCGAATGGCTAAGGAAGGGATCTAATTTAGGATAACTTATTATATTATATTCATGCATGATATGAGTAGAAAAGGGGCAAAATTATTGGTTAAATTAGAGGTCCATCCCCATACCTCTATCACATCTGGGTTTCTTTATGTTCATTATGGTGTTGCAGAATTTATTATAAAAGGTTAAAGTGTTTATTCATCGATGGTATTGTGCTTTTTTAGTAAAATATTGATTTTTTTTTAATTTTTCTAATAAATATTGGTCGACAACTTCAAATATTCAAATAAAATTTGTTACCTTCCTATCATTTATAAGTTATATTATTCAAATTTGTGTTATTTAAATTCATAGATAAATGTCATGACGATTATATAATTATATATTTGATATAAATATATTCAATTTTTTTAATTATTTCATATAGTTCAAGAATCATATATATATTTAAATATGTTAGACACAGATATCAATTATAAATACTTTTAAAAAAATAAAAAGTTCAAAAACATAATTTATAATTTAAAAGTAGACTAATATTATTCTCTCATTATATAATGAAGAGATTTTTATAAATTATCCCAAGTGTATATCTTTTCCCTCATAAAATAACAGTGTCAATGTTTTTTTTTTTTTTACCAATATATTTTAAGTAAAGATAATAAGAGTATCAAGTTTGAGCACCTATATATATATATATATATATATACACCTTGTAAAAAAGGTGTTAAAAGCGAAATTTAATCCATCCAAAGCAAAACCACCTTTCTCGTCATAATATGTTCTGGTTATTGTAATATGGTAAATTCCATACAAATCCTTGTTGTCCCAGAGATTTATGGGCACTTGACATCTTTTATAAGTAAGTTTTGATTTTCCTTTTTTTTTCTAATTTCTTCCTGAGAAAAAAAATTCATGTTAAATATCCCACGCGTGGAGACTATAAAATGTGAAGCACTGAGAGAATTCAAAGTGTAGAATCCATGTCTGATATGGACATGGTATAATACATGTCGAGCACATGATAAAAATAAAAACAAAAATAGAATTGGATAAGATTAAAGTATTATTTAAATAGATTGAATTGTTTAGACAATTAGACACGTTACTTTAGATGGGTCAAGTTGGATCATGGCTAAAAAAAATTTAAAATCTTTATCTAGATCTATATTTGACTTGGTTCGTCTATTTAAACTTAAACAATATTCATCGAATTAAAAGATTATTTTTATATTAATATTTAATATTTAATAATTAAATTTAAATAAAAATATATTATTTTTATATAAAAATACTATTTCGGATCAACTCCAAGCATAAAATGTCAAACCTAAGCCTAAGCTTATCTAGGCCGGACGAATTACTTGGCTTATGGATAAGTCTACTTAAACAAGTGATCAAAGTTCTTTTTTTTTTTTTTTGTTAAATATGAACCAATAATGAATAATTTGATCGTAATGAATTTTTAAAAATTTTTATGTATATATTCATGACATGTACTCGTATTGCATGTTCATGTCCGTCCTTCATACGCTATAATTGAAGTCGACCGGCACTGAAATATTCACCTTAACCTACAGAATACCAACGCAGTTTGCTTTGATAATAAAGAGAAAATTTCAGACCAAGTATCATCATGGCAACGACTTGGTGGAGCTCAAGCTAGCAAAGCCATAGTCGAACATGATCTCGCCCACCAGTTGTTTGTTTTTATGCCACCTTTTTTTAAAATCCAGCTCCATTCACTTTTTCAAGGCATGGTTGACATTGCTGCTTGCTCGGGCCACAACACAACGTGTCAATATTCTATCACACTGCGGCAGCACCAGCTTTGCCTTCGCCATCCAAATTGCGAGGATGGGCTACTTGCCTTTCTGTGGTTCAAAATGTTTCCAATAAAAAGCAAACTGCAGCGCACATGTTCTTCAAGCCTCCAAGATCATAACAAGAAATTTATTTTTATTATTATTCTTTTTGCAGTACTCTGTTATTGTTATCAAGACAAGAAAAAAAATCAAATTTGGGGGGAGGGGGTGGCGCCTACCTTTTCGTCACGTTAACTTCTGCTTTTACAAAATTGAAAATTCTCTTTTCATGGGAAGTTTACATCCAGTCCAGGACCCAGCGTTTCTAACGCATCGCTTTCCGTTAAATCATGCATCGAAGAAACCAGTGAGGGAGAGGGGTTCCATGCATTTCAAACAAGAAGTTTGCTGGGAGTGGCCGAACTCGAGTTTTCTTAAACATGGAACAATTCTGTTGGGGAAAAAAAAAAGAAAGAAAAGGAAGCAATATGATAAGAGTAGTTTTTTTTTTTTTTTTTCTGTTTTTAAAAATTTTGAAATTAATTAATGAAATTAATTTTTTTTAGAAGGATTTTCAGTAGTAATACATAAAAATTTTCAATAGTAATATCATATTTAGAAAATTGTACTCAATCTGGTTTGAGATTTGATTTCATTTTCCAGCAATATGTTCATAATTCAAAAAGTTAATTAAATTAAGTAACTCTGGTTCAGACAAAGTGATGTTGTGTCACAGTTTGTCCGAATAGATCATTTGTCCCTTTCGCGTGGTTGATAAAGATGAATTTTAAAGTATCAAACACCTTTATGATCACATCAAACGTTTTGATGTTAATTAGTATTAATTTTGTTGCAGTTAAAACTGATCTTAATTGATCTCCAAATGCTACATTTGATATATATTTAATCTTCTGTAAGAGATAACTCCTATCATTTTAAGTTGCCCCATTGAAAAAGATTGAAAGCGAACCTCATTAGAGGCATTCCATCTTTATTAGATTCCCCATTTCAAATGGCTAGCTAACCAGAAATTGTCTAAATTTTCAGTCACAATTTTGCCATCCTGGAGGAAAAAAAAAGGTTCAACTTGTTAAAAAATGAGTGCATTATATTGATCGAAAAGTGCGTTTATTTGCTTATGTTATTCGAATTCTTAGTTTTTAAAAATATTTGTATTTAAAACATGTTTTCAACATATATTAGGAAATAAATATAAAAGTATAATCTTCTATATTTGTTAAAACTTGTTAAAAAATTGAAGATAATTATATTTAACTTATATCTGTATTCGATAATCACATCAAATTTAAAAAAAGCGGAGTTTCTTAAAGGTGTTAAAATGACTCATATCAGCAATGCTTTATCTCTTGCATTACTAGTAATTTACATTATATTAAGCTGTCAACCTAAGTTTCATGGGTGGCAGTTAAGCAACTAATGGTAATATTGTTTGGGAACTTTATTTCCTGCCTGTGCTGCCCTAGCTACTTTTAGCTTTTGCTTCCTTTAGTGCGTACATTCCTTAATATTGATAAAGCATTTACAAATCTAATTACAAGCTTTTAAAAAACCTCGACCCGTCGAGATATTTGTCTATGTTTTTGCTTTGGGTAAGGCAAAAACAGGTGCTTAGAGGAGAAGGAGGATGCTGCTAATAATCGTCAGTTGTCCACAATTACGTATTCATCTGTTTGTCTACTTCTTGAGCTCAATCCTTTTCCATATCAAGCCTAAAATTATGCCCATAAGATTGAGTTTGGCACCAGTAGTTTTCAAGGAGTTCTCTTTTTCCTTGTCAAACCAAAAAAGAAAGGCAATTTGTAAGGCAATCGTTGCTTTTCAACTAAGCTCTTGAGATTCTTCGAGGATACATTTTTTATAGGAAAATTGGGCTGTCCTCGATGCTAGTGATTATTTTCTTTAAGATCCCTGCACTTTGTTCATTGATGGAGTTATGGAATGTGGGTCCATTCTGAGATACCAAGGATCTCACTGTCAGCTGGTCTGGTCTTGTTTCATCTTTCTAGAATTCATCACCATGAGTGCTGAAGTGGGGAGAGCGATAATGGATTGCGCATTATTGGCGCCTTTTCACCCAGCAATGCCTGAACTTGACTCCATCGTTGTGGCCATTACTAATCCATCCATTATTGACTCCCCAAGTCCCAACTTCGGCTGAAAATTATATGCACCACTGAATCGTTACAATCTCTACTTGTTTTGCTGCATGTAGGGGCTTATATACTCCAAAATACAGGTTATGCTGCTAGCTAAGTTTTCAGCTTCCCTAAACGTCGAAATTGAGCGTCTTAGAGCTTTTGAAACAAAACTGGAAAAGCTGATTGACCCTAAACCCCCCCAAAAAAAGTTTTTTGAAATATGATATTCAATAAAATTATCATCCCCTTTCTTATTTCCAAATTTAAGAGATTGCGTCAAATTGACATCACTTTTTAATCAAATTTATTTTAACATTACTTTTTACGCTACCAATTGAGCTAATCGATAGATAAATGTTGAAAAGGAGATTCATCCTGTTAGAGCGTTAGTCTTAAATTTTAATGGTATGGCATCGATGCTTTTTTTATTCTTTAATGGAAAGAGAAGAACAAAACAAATCAATTTGGTGAAGAAGAGGGAAAGAAAATTACGAATTTATAACTTTAAAATGAGAAAGTAAGTTAAGATAGTGAAGTGAGCGCACCGGAATGGTTATCGGGCCCGAAGACTAGAAAAATTATGTTGGCTCCGCATGCCCCACCGCCAGATTCGAATGCTATTGCTGGCTACCGCCGCACGCCTTTTTCCCCTTTTTTACCTTCTTTAACGATCAAGCCTAACACAAACGTTTGTTTTTATTTTCTTTTAGACCCTTTCAGGCTTCCATTAGAGGCAATCCCATCAAGCATTTTTTTTACACTGTAGATGTCTTTGACCAGGCTCTCAAATGAATTCTTAGTTAGACCCAAAACCCCTCCCCCCTTCTTCTTTCGTTTTCTCTTTTTACCTTCTCGGATTTGAAGATCGGACCTATCTAAAAGACCCTTTTTTTCCGCTTGACTAAATGAAGACAATTATTATTATTTGCTTAGAAAAAGTAGATAAATATGATTACCACATAGCTTTTAGAGTTTCTGTTCTTTTTTTCCTCTGAATGCCGAACGCGGTAGAGCCACAGATCCTAAAAGCTGAACACTACAATCATTCGTATTTCTAATTGCCAATATGATCATACGGTATTTCAGTCAAGCAGCAGCTGTTTACTCGATTTGATTGATTATGATACGCATGATAGAAAGCCCCACACCGAGTTGTCTTTTCATTCATCATATAGGGTATAAAGAATTATTGTAGTAGGATAGTGCAGAATGCTAGTAAGAAAAGCCAAAAGACGGTACAAAAAAATCTTTTCAATTTACTTTCATAATTCACCTACCCGCATTGTTAATTTGATCATGGATAAAATTATCTTCAAAATTTTATTTTAATTTATAAAAAGATTAGAAAACAATGTATAACTTGATAAATAAAAAAATATTAAATAGAGAAATATCAAAAAAAATTAAAAACAAAAACTTTAATATTATGTTAAAATAATAATTATTTTAAAATTTTAGATTAAAAGAAAACATTAAATTATTACACGGATTTTTGTTTTAATACACACTGTAACCTTGTGACCAATCGGCTTGTCACCAATTGCCGACAAGCCCGTGACGACAATGCCTACCTGCCTAGCCTCGCCCCCGCAATCATGCACGTAGCAACAAAAAACAACCGATTCATAGCGATTCAAAATTTCAGCGGTTGTTTCTCAAGATTAAGGGGCGGTGGATCGATAACATCCATAGAAAAAAAAAGTTTGATGCGTTTTTAATCTTGTGTAAACAAGATAACATTATCATCATTTCACTCTCTCTCTCTCTTTTTTTCCTTCTCAACCTTCTTTCTTCCGTCCTTGGCTTTATCATGACTTTGTCTTAACGTAAAAAAAAAAAAAAACAAATTCCCTTTTCCTTACTAAATGATTATTATTAACTTTTAATTCTTCAACCTTTATATTGCTCACCGTTGGACCTGTCGAAATCCCGGCTGCTTCCCCATTTTATTGAATTTCCTTCGTTTTAAGTCAAATGGAATTGGATTCAAATTGATTTGATAGTTTATTGCATTGTTAATAATAATATTATATAATATTTATATTAATATTTTTATAATTAAATTTAAATAAAATTATTTATATTCTAAATAATAATGCCAGATCTAATCATTCACTTCATAAAAATTTTATTCAACATCTGACCCTATGGATCAATAATTTGGCACTATCCATGAAATTCTAACGTAAAGAAAAGGTCGCACCTTTCTCTCAGTGAGGAAATTAAAATAGAAATGGTACATAGCTTTAAAGATTCTAGAAAAATTATTAGAAGCACAAACACCTACTTAGATTTATACAAATTAGGCCATATCGAACGTCTATCATTAGGTATGTAGTATTTTGGGTAGAAGTTTCTATGAATAAAGTAGGGTCATATTTGAATAAAAAAAATGAATAAAGTCGATTCATATTTAAAAAATTTATTTTACTTTTAAAATATATTATAAGATTATTTTTATATTAATGTTGACATATTTTATAATTTAATTTAAATAAAAATATAATAAATAATAATTTGAGTGATATCCAATTTAATTCAAATTATAAAATTTCTTCTCAATTCTCAAATCCAACATAATTTAAATTGAATTAACTACAGATAACTCTAATTGTGGTCAGATTAAGAATCGATTATTTCTTTTAGCCTTATTCTCTCAACCACTACAATTTTCAATATATTTATCATTAGTGCTACTCATTCTTTGTTTGCTCATGATTTATGGATGGAAATGGCCGGTGACCCTGCGCCAATGATTATGTTCTATTTGATGCATTGAAAGTTTATTGATTCAAAACATAATTAATTAAAAACCTTAAATTTCCAAAGTTCTTTGCGAGATTAGGTTGATATTAGGGGTGGAACAAGACAATTTTTCGCAAAGCTGTTTTAATAATTATTGAATTTCAAGAAGTTTAGTGGGTATAGGATCTGCTTTAATTCACCCAATCAGCCTTTGCACAACTTTGATTAAGCCACCTCCAAAAGGTATTTTGTTCCTTTTCTTTTTTTTTTTTTAGTCTTTCCTGTTTTTTTTCCAATAAATATACAAAAATATTATGATTTAATAAGATAATGACACAATAACTATATGTGTGGAAAAAAATGAAAAATATAGTTTATATATGTAATTATTGGATGGTTTTTTAATGATATTTTCAAGTTGGTTGAAAAACCATTTATATATTTTTATTTTTTATTATAATTTTTTAGTTATTATATTTAATGGGTTTCACTTTATTCTAAAATCAACTGCACTTTTATAATTAGCGTAGGTAATTAAGAAAAATAGTATTAACCATATAAGTACTCTACTCCCCATCTTGTTCTAAACTATAAAAATTGGACACAATCAGTAACTACAACCGATAGGTATTCCCTTTGAACTTTATTTTCCCCTTGATTGGCTGCACTTCAGTGGTTTTCTTTTTCCTTTTTAATTCAAAATAAAAAATAAAAATCGCAATTTTTTAAAAAAATAATTGCATTGTCTTTTATATTATATTATTTTTTTATTGAGTGCTTCAAGAAAATTTCGGTTTAATAGGTACTTATATTATCATTTTTATCAAACACATAAATACTTTACATCAATATCATTAAATAAATGCTAATGCAATGTTAAATATCTAATGAGATTGTAATACGTGATAAAAATATCATGCCATTATTTCAAAAATATCACATGTCACAATTAGATTGGACATTAAATTTTATATTAACATTTATTTAACGATATTAGTACAAAATATTTGTATATTAAGCAAAACCAATACAATTATTTATGTTAGTCAAATTTTTTTAAAATATTTAATTAAAAAATAATATAATATAAAAGTTAGTCGTGTAATTATTTTTTAAAAAAAATCATTATGGTTGCCGTATCCAATTTTGAAAGGGAATGGACACTGGTTTTTACTTGACAATTGAAGTCGGTACGTGGACACAGACTAGTTCAGGCTCACCCCGTGGTGCTAACTATGGAAGTGCATAATTCCCGCTTTTTTTTAATTATATAGTTGATAATTCTCATGTTCCCTTTCCCTCAGATCCTACATTAATTCATAACGAAGGTTAAAAAATTAGTTTCTGAAACTAAATTGTTGTAATTTTTGGTTACTTTGATCGACCAATTCAATTAAAATAATTTTAAATGTTAAAAAAAATTAATATTAAATAAATACTAAATATAATTAAAAATATATTTATTTTAGTTTAGTAATATAATTTTTAATATAAAATTAAAAAGTTAAAAATGAAAATAAAAACTAATTTTTAACAATTAAATTAATTTGTTACCAATTCAATAAACTCTCGATTCTTAACATTTTATCAAACTGGACAGATTTGGATTTTTTTTTTTATTGAACCGATGCTACTGATTAATCTAACCTGATTTTATTACTGTTCATAGCCTAGCTAGTTATGTAAGATAAAACCGCATGGAAGCCATGGCCATACCACCAATATCCCTGAAAAATTATTCCACCTTCTACCTGCATTCAAGACATGCAATGTATGCTTGGTATTGGCACACCCCCCCCTTTTGTCTTTTGGGGGGGGGGGGGTTTGAAAAAAAGCCTTATCACTTGTTTGCACAAAACTATTCGCTTAGTTTACTTAACGTGATTAAAGAGTTAACCCAATTCTCACACTCCACTCATGGATTTATTCATTCCCTAGGAAATTTGTTAGTAGTTTGGGAAAACCTTGCTAATATAGTTTTCAATTTTTTTTTTCACTTAATACGAATGAGAGATATTTACACATTTACAGTACCTCTCTATTCTCTACCACGAGTCCCAACTTATTGCATGTAGATTCATGTGCATAGTTTTGTACAAAGAAACAGAAATATAAAAAGCTAAGTGGGCTCCCCATTCAGTCATTCACCAACAATGCCGTATTGATAAGGCTCACCCCTTTCTCTATGTTTAAGACATTCTATTTGGCAAGTACTACTTTTTTTTAGCGGTCTCATCTCTCCGCTAGAAACTTTGATTTTGATGGGCCGAGACATGCATAAATTAGAGCATTGCTCAACCAAAACAGCTACACCCAATACAAGTTTTTTGTTTTTGGTTCTATACCCCCACCATGGAGTCTAATTCTAGCAACGTGCAGCACCCTCCAAGCTGCCTAGAAATAACCATGGAAGTTCACAGGGTTGTCCCACCACCCCATAAGAGCACCATTCAGAAGCTTAAAACCATCCTCAAAGAGACTTTGTTCCCTGATGATCCTTTGCGCCAATTCAAAGGACAACCTGCCACGAAGAAATGGGTCCTTGCTGCTCAATACATCTTTCCAATTCTCCAATGGGGTCCTGATTATAGTCTCAAACTCTTCAAATCTGATATTGTTGCCGGACTTACCATTGCTAGCTTAGCCATCCCACAGGTCACTCCCAAAAAAAAATTTTTTTTTCTTACCTTTCGCTTCCTCTTTTATTAATATTTGTCCATTTCTTTGACGTCTCAAATTTTTGCCTCAGGGGATCAGTTATGCTAAGCTTGCTAGTCTACCGCCAATTGTTGGTCTCTGTGAGTAACTCTGCCCTTTTAATGAAAGCTTGTTTTTGCAACTTTATGGTTACTGTTTGATTGGATTTTTTTTTCATTTGGTAAAAGCTTTGTTTATTCCTTGTTGGTCTTAGATTCCAGCTTTGTGCCTCCTCTTGTATATGCTGTACTCGGAAGCTCTAGGGACCTTGCTGTTGGTCCAGTTTCCATTGCTTCACTTATACTTGGATCCATGCTTAGACAAGAAGTATCCCCTAC
This sequence comes from Adansonia digitata, assembly GCA_029448705.1. Taxonomy (NCBI): domain Eukaryota; kingdom Viridiplantae; phylum Streptophyta; class Magnoliopsida; order Malvales; family Malvaceae; genus Adansonia; species Adansonia digitata. The sequence goes on along the minus strand of JAQSVH010000001.1, from coordinate 5,480,459 downwards.
CAATGATCCTGTCTTGTTTCTGCAACTAGCTTTTACTACAACTTTCTTTGCTGGTTTTTTCCAAGCTTCTCTGGGATTTTTAAGGTGAACCTCTTTTCACTTTATACACACATACATATGCTGTTTTTTTAATTAAACTTTTCTGAGGACTTCTGGTGTTAATGTAACACAGGCTTGGATTTATAATTGATTTTCTCTCAAAGGCAACACTTACCGGTTTCATGGCTGGGGCTGCTATAATAGTTTCTTTGCAGCAGCTGAAAAGCCTGCTTGGAATCACTCATTTTACTAAAAAAATGGGTTTGGTACCTGTTTTGAGCTCCGTTTTCCACAATACAAAGGAGGTATGGTATTTTACTCTCCACTCTGCACTAATCCTTTCATATAAATGTCATTAAACTGCTGCTTTCCATGATGTTTGCTTCATTTCTTGGTAATTTAACAAGTAAGTCTTACTATCATTTCTTTTGTAAATTCATTGGTTTTTTTTTTTTTTTGGGCTAATGTGCAGTGGTCATGGCAAACAATACTGATGGGATTTTGCTTCCTAGTGTTCCTGCTAGTGGCAAGACATGTTGTACGTCTCATTTACTCATCTCTTTGTCTTCAAGTCTTAAGTGGAATCTGGAGTTTTAACTCTCAAAAGGAGGCTACTAACCGCCTAAGAATCGAACCTGTCACTCACTCAAGACAGAAAAATACCCCATTAATTTCTTTGGACGGTTTTCAATCATCTACATTCACTGTTTTCTTACATCAGGCCCCACTGATATACTTTCACCAATCAGAAAGGCCAGTATTGATGATTTGACTCTTTTTCTAGCTCTGCATGGATAACACATGTCATTTATTGCCATGGTCTGAGTGTTCATAGCTATTCTAAATCATTTATATTATTTTTTATTATATTTCTTTTATATGGACACCCTGGCACTGCCAATCCTGGAAGCAAATATTAAATACAGTTTTCATTTTAGATTAAATTTTTTACCCATTGCAAGCAGAGGCTAATAAAGGGGACATTTGAAAAACCTTGTGTGGGAAATGGGAATCATGGCAGGATTAAAACTATCAGTCAGCTTGTTCTGATATGTACATGTATGGGCTCCATTAATCCTTTGCCTTAGCCCTTATGGACTTGGCTCATTTTGCTTTTTCTGACCTGCAACAAGATCAAGGCACATTTAATATTATTATTGATACAAATTTTAATTTTTACATTTAAAATTATAGTTTAACATAAATTAGAAAATTAAAAAAATAAAATTTTTATCGTTTAAAAATTAGTTTTTGAATAAAATAATTTTATTATTCTCATATATTAAAAATTTTATTATTTTAAATATATATTTTTTATATTTTAACTTCTTAAAGTATTTTTTTTCACAACAGTATCAAATACTCAAAATTTTTTATATTATATTTTTTCTCTGTATTTTTTAAACACATTTTTTTCAATCCAAGCTTTTTCTAACCTAAGTTTTTTCCAGCAACAATACTAAATTAAGTGGATGATTTTTGCAAACAAAGAAATTTGGATTTTTATTTTTAAAAAAATTGAACATAATCAGATTTTTTTTTTAAAAAAAAAGGTCAGAGCAGCGTAGTTGTGCCTTGTCTGACTCTTTGAATATGCATTGAATATCAAAGTTGGGATGTGTGCCATGCATGCAGAGCATAAGAAGACCAAAGCTGTTTTGGGTCTCAGCTGGAGCTCCTCTTGTTTCAGTGATCCTCTCTACCCTTCTGGTCTTTGCTTTCAAAGCTCAGCACCATGGCATCAGTATAGTAAGTTTCCTGGGTCCCTCAGTAACTCCTATTGACCCCCCCCTCCTTTTGTTTTTTTTTCTTACAGTTAATTGTTGTCCCTACTTATTAGATTGGAAAATTGCAAGAAGGATTAAATCCTCCTTCATGGAATATGCTGCAATTTCATGGAAGTCACCTTGGACTGTCAATAAAAACTGGCCTTGTTACTGGCATTATTTCCCTCACTGTAAGTTTTTTTTTTTTAAATGCCTTTTTATCTGAATTTTTTTTCCATAATTAACTCGAGACCTCGTTAAAAACAACTGAAGCCACCACTACAGAGGGTTTTGCCCTTGTCTATAGGGCTTTATTTGCAAGGAATTGCTTAGTGTTCAAGTTGAAGGTGAACTGATATTTCAAGCAGTCTGAAACTTTAGCTGAAATGTACATATTAGCACAGCAACAACTAGGCATGACTTTATAAAATCAAAATAAAATTTCAAACCAATGGGCAGATCGAAAGCAAACCATTTTAAAGCTTGATGTACCGGAGAAAACATGCATACAATAAATGGCCAGTTGACTATCACAAATTTATTTTGAAGTCGGAAACTGAAGCAAAATTTGCAGACCATAATACATCATTCTTGTAATATCGATAAGCCAATAGCTGGCTTGTTAGATTATTGAATATAAGTTAACAAAGGAGGTAAAGATGAAAGGGCTCAGTTTTAATAAAAAGGACATCCCTTGACGGCCTGGTTTTCATGGGATAAAGGCGTGAACTTCGTATCCACGAATACCGGTTAATATTATGAGAATAAATTAACGATGGTTCAGAACTTCTAATCAATCATATAATAAGTTTAATATTTTTGAAACAAGAAAGAAAATTTACTTCTGAACTACTTGGGGAAGAGCACAAATCTATTTAGCCATTGCTTTTAATTCAAACCTGGTATCAAACAGGAAGGCATTGCAGTAGGAAGGACTTTTGCTGCTCTTAAGAATTACAAAGTGGATGGTAACAAGGAAATGATGGCAATTGGACTGATGAACATGGTTGGGTCCTCCACTTCGTGCTATGTCACAACTGGTACACATCTACTATACAGAAGGCAATTAGTCTTACAATGTAAGCTTCTTTGTTCAAGCTGCTATTAACTCTGTAACTTTGATATCAGGTGCTTTCTCTCGATCAGCGGTTAATCACAATGCGGGAGCGAAAACTGCAGTGTCTAACATAGTGATGTCAATTACGGTTATGGTGACCCTCCTCTTCCTCATGCCTTTATTCCAGTACACCCCGAACGTGGTGTTGGGAGCTATCATCGTGTCAGCAGTAGTTGGCCTTATCGACATTCCAGCAGCCTGTCAAATTTGGAAGATTGACAAATTCGATTTCATTGTCATGTTGTGCGCTTTCTTCGGTGTTATTTTTATTTCTGTCCAAGATGGTCTTGCCATTGCAGTAAGTTCCTACTCAGTCAAGCCTGAAATCGATTTCTTTAGTCGTGCTTTAAACTAAAGTTATGGGAGTATATCAATGGTCAGGTTGGAATATCTATTTTCAAGATCCTCCTGCAAATTACTAGGCCAAAGACAGTGATGTTGGGGAACATTCCGGGGACTGATATTTTCCGCGATCTTCACCATTACAAGGAATCCATGAAGATCCTCGGTTTCCTTATCTTAAGCATCGAAGCTCCGATCAACTTTGCTAATTCAACATATCTGAATGAGAGGTTGATTTCACCTTACAGACTTTGTAATTAGTAGATCATGTCTTACCTATCTTCTGATATTTATGCTGTCTCTTGCAAAAAGGATTCTGAGATGGATTGAAGAATATGAAGCTGAAGATCATAAGAAGCAATCAAGCCTTCGGTTTTTGATTTTGGAGATGTCAGGTAAGTCTGTCTCAACCTTGAATTATGGCTAGTCTGCAAAAAACAATGACATTCCAATCTGCATATTGGTATTCACTACTTTACAACAAACTATATAACCAAGATGCTTTCCATCTATGTTTTTCCAGCGGTGAGTGCCATTGACACGAGTGGCGTAGCACTCTTTAAAGAACTGAAGACAACAGTGGAAAAGAAAGGCGCTGAGGTAAAAAAAAAAAAAATTCTGCAAAAACAAGTTTATCACTACTTTTATTGCATTGTTAAAAATTCTGATACTTTATATTTACATCACAGCTTGTGTTGGTGAATCCTTTGGGTGCGGTGATGGAAAAACTGCAAAAATCAGATGAAGCTGGTGATTTCATGAGACCAGACTGCTTGTTCCTGACAGTCGGGGAGGCTGTTGCGACACTTTCGGCAACAGTAAAGGGCCAATCATCCAATCATGTAGTATGAAAGGCAAAAAATGTAACTCGACAAAACTATCATATATAGTGTTTACGACGAGAATATCAAAGTATTTGATAATTATTAAAGAATCAATCAAGCCATATTCTGATTTTCCACATTACTTCTCCTTGCTGACCAATCTTCCTCTGCTTCCCTGTTTGTCTCGCAACTGCAAAACATAGATTCCATGCCCTTGCATTGGCCAACTCTCCAATACAACATAAGAGAAAATATCATACAGCTTGAATTTGTTCCAATAAAAATTAGGTACTTGTTTACAGGACTTGCACATTCAGCAGAGTTTCATGCTAGAGAACTATATGCTCGATTGTATGTAGAAGATCGTTAGCTTTTTAATCGCAAATTGTTGAGGCTGATTAAAAATTCTATCATTTACGTAAATGAAGAAATCATCAACGTTCTTAATCAAGAATAAAATGCATAATAAGCGTTGCCTCCAATGAAAGATTTGTATAAGGAAGTAAAGACAAGAAAATAATCATCATATCCACCATACTACTAACAAGTACCTAAGATTTGTCAACTGAGGGAAATTTGGAAACCTCGTATAGTTATAATACAAAAAGATATATTTATAACGAGAAATCTAACAGCAAAACAAAATTTAAACAGAAGAACATGAAGAATATAGCTAACACTTACAGCACTCATCTCCAATGTAAGAGTCTATAGCTGACAAAGATAGAGCTTGAAAAACGGCAAAATGCAAAAGCTGGTTGATCATCTAAGTTCCCACCGATAGGCATATAGATCAGAAGGGCAGCATTTTCAACGTGCAATGCCAGCATGACTCAAGGTTGTATAACAATTGCACCTATCAATTCGATGGGTTGAGTGAATTCAGATTGGGTTTTTTTTGAAATTTTAAACTTTTGGACTTAGATCGTTTTGGTTTTTATTTTTTTAAGGTTCGATCATTTCGATTTTTTTCGTTTTATATTCGGGATATTTTAATTTTGGGTCAATTAGATTTAATGCTCAAGTTAATCGAATTCGAGTCATTCTAGATTTAGATCAATCGGGTTTAACACTGAAATTAATTAATTTTGGATCAATTAGATTTAATACTCGAGTTTGGTGATTTTGAGCTAATCGTCTAAGTTAATTCGGATCCAGATCATTTTGAATTTAAATTATTTCAAGTTTAAGTTAATTAATTTTAAATTATTATTATTATTAATAAAATTAAATTAATTAATTTAATTTTTTGAGTTTAAATCAGAATCGATAGATGTTATCCACGTTAATATTGTCATATTTTGTTCTCCGCCAACTGCTCAATGGACTCAACTCTTTAGTGCTAGCCTGCTAGGTGACACTAACCGAAGACAAGGAGAAAGTGGCACGTTCCTTGCCAAGATTTTCTGGTTTTTGTTAACTCAAAAAGGTGCATATATGCACTTTGTTGGGTTGAAAATGGTTGCCTCACCGCAACCCCCATGGCAACGCCTGCTAAAAACTGATTTGCCCTCTATGGAGACATATCTTTGACAGCTACATTGCATAATGTAAGCATCCCAATATAAGATTTGAGTCTCCCAGTTTGAATTTTGAAGCATTAATTATTAGAGACCCATGGACGACAAAGTTGATATGACCGCCGAGGTAAATATTAATCCAAGCTTTGACATAATCAAGATGGTAAGTCAACTATTGTCCCAGGATATGTCCTTGACCTAACCACCGGAAGCGTTTGGTTCAGTGGTAAGCACACTTATTCCCCTGCTTGTCCGGTTCTGTTGGTTCAAGCCACACCATGGATGCTTGGTGGGTCTGAATCTACTTCTCTCTGGCGGGTGGCTAAAGGGTCGTACGGCGGCGGCTACGTCGAGCAGCCTCTCTGCACACCCATTTTTTCGACCAAGGAAAACAATATTCCTGATCTACGTAGCTTGGAAAGTCATATATAATGCCCTGTATTTTTTATTGTATAACTAGCTATCCCTTATTTAGATAACTAAATCTTTGCCGGATATGGGATTGACCTTTGGCGGTGGAGAGTTTAAGATATAATACACGTTCTTCTTGTCGGATTTCCTTGACTCGAAAAGTTTTTTTTTTAATAATTTAAAATGTATTTGAATTTTTTAAAATTATATTATATTTAAATTTAAAATATTTTTTTATTAATTAAGTAATAATTTAAATTAAATTAAATTGACTTTAATCAATATTCTATTCTAAATCTAGTTTAATCTCATTTAATTGTAGAATAAATTTATTTCAACCACTCAAATAATCTATAATTATAACTAAATTTAGATATTTAATTTCGACGAATCAATGCAAAGTAACTATTCACGTACCAAGTAGTTCGCAAGGCTAACATGCTTGACCAATATTGGACTAGGTTTAGATAAGAGTTATAGAAATTTAAATTAGTTTTACTTCAATTATTATTTATATGATAAAAAATATTTTTATTTTAATTTAATTATAAATAAAAATAAAAATACTTTTAAAAATTTTAATATTATTATTTTATGTTGACAACAAATTATTTCCTCAAATTTTAAAATTTAATAAATTGATAAAATAGAAAATCAGTTATGCTGGCGTGCACATAAAAGGTTCATGTCCACAATAATTTATCAAGGAAGCTTGTAAATTGTTATATTTTATATGTTATGAGAATTAAATAAACACTTCGTGTAAATTGGACCCAAAGTCAATATGAGACCAACAAGCTGGCTTTCAAGTGCACAGGGTTAATTTTGTAAAACCACACAGTACACGCATCAGTTAGCAAATACGCCTGAAGGCCTCGTTGCTTGGACACAGATTTTGAGAATCATGACGGACAACCCCTCCGATCTCCAAAAGTACGGCGTCCCGTTTTACGGCGCCGGCTGGGTTCCTTACAACCACATCAGATCCAAGCTCGCCTCACAAGAAAAAACTGAAGAGGATAATAATAATGAAGAAACAGATCCAACTCAATCCAAAGACGACGGGATTGATACCTCCCTAAACTACGTCGTTTTCGCTGGGGGTGGCGGTGAAGGCCGTAGCGGCATCCCTAATGCGATCGTTGTCTGCCACGTTGATTTCGCCTCTAATTCTCTCTCTGATCAACCTGTAAGTTTAGATTTCAAGAATTTCAATTTAGAAATAATTTGAATTTTAGATCTTTTGTTTACGGTTCTAGAAGTTTGAATCTAGATCGTTTAGATCAGTAATTTTGAATTAAGGAAATGTCCTGGAATTCTAATTGTAAGCAACTGCTTCTTTTTCTTCTTTTCCACATGGAATATGCTGTCGCAATTTATTTTTTATTTTTTAAATTTTTTGTCAAGGTGGTTAAGCATGGAACTGATTCTGATTTACCTTATCGAATGACTGTTCATCCGCGTGGAGATGGCATTATCTGTGCATTGCAACAGAGTTGCAGGTTTTTTTTCCTTCTAATTCTTTTCTTTGTTCACTCATTTGTTTTTTCTTTTTTTATTAGGTGCTTTTAATCTGAAATTTTTAATGTTTCAAGGAATCTATGTTGACATAATTATGCAACTTAATTTGATATTGGGAAATCTGAACTTGAAAATCCTTGGAGGATTTCAAAGCGACCTGCTATAGTTTACAGAATGATTGATAGACAAAAGCATAAATGCTATTCTTTCTTTATGTTGCTTTTCTCAGAATCACGTCGAAGCCATTGCTGCTACAATTTTTTTTAAAAGAATAAATTGCGGATTTTGGAAGGAGAGAATGAATTTTTCTTGTTCCTATCGGACAAATTGCCTAATATAGTTTGTTCCTTAGAATGTGCAAGAAAAAAAAAACATGTTTCATGTCAGTTTCTTCATCATATTTTCAACCATTCTATTTATGTAAAAGATGCACAACTCCTTAATTATTTTTCTATAAATTTCTAATGTTATTATATTTGACTTTAGTAAAAAAAAAATCTCCTTAATTATGGTGGTTGGTTATAGGAACCTAGTTCTTGAGAGAAACCTTCTCTTTTTGAAATATATTTATAAAATATTATGACACTTCTGTGAGGGAATGGTATCACCTGTTCATTAAGAGAACTAGAAGCAGACTGCTATTAGAAACTCAGGAAAAAAAATGAAGAGCTAAATTAACAAGAATTTTTGTGTGAGCTAGTGGGACTGCAATGCTTGAAGGAGGTGCATGGTTTGAGCAAAAATGCAGATGAGGGCTTGACTTAAAGTTTACCCTTCAGATTAGTGTTGGTTACCTGTGGGACCATTCTTTTGTTATTTAGAAGGTAGCCTGCATAACATTAAATTCTTTTCTCTGCTGGTGACAACCTCTTTAAAAGCGGCACAGTTGGTTCTGCCAGGTATGATATACCACTACCTTAAAAGAAAAAAAACAAGTGAATGGGAATGACAATAATAATCCTAATTGTCCCACAAGGTAACTGACACCAATCTCAAGGGTAAACATCAAGTGGAGCCCATGTCTGCATTTTTGTTCAAGCCCTGCACTCCATCAGCTTACACAACACGCTGGTTTTATATGGCTACATGGAAGCTAAATGCCTGAGTTTTTCCTGATGCATGTAGCTGAACAGTAGCTTATTTCTACAGCATTGGTAATGATAATGAACTGGGTTTCTCTTTTGGAGCACTGTTGGGCTTCGATGTTTCTTATGGGAACTGATTTTAGACTTTTAGTAATCCTTCTATCTTTAATTGTATTGTATATGGAAGTGGAGGGAACTGAACCCACAGTGTTGTCTGGTCTATATTGGCTCAACCCTATATCGATATATGGGTATGCATTAGAATATGACTGCCTCGGAGGTGATATTATTACTCTGGCTTTATTGTATACTCCAGAAACTGAAGAGTATTAGCATTGTTGGGACCATCTTATAAAGGTGTACTTGAAGTTATTCTAACATATAAACGAGGAGTATATGCCGCACATAAGTTCAAAATACAATTTTCAAAGAGCTAATCACATGTGTACCAAGGATCATGTTTTGATGATCAGATAGGAATATCTTGTGTGATTTGTGCTGCAAAAACTTGGTTCAGCTATTTCATCTATTGACTCGCTTCTAATATACATCCTTATTAGTTTTGTCATTTCTTGTGGTTTAAGGCATATAACATATCATTATTTTTCTTCTTCAGGTTGTTTGAGTGGGAAGAATCTGAAGGCAATGAGGTCCACAAACTGGGTGTCAAGGTATCAGAGAAAGTTCTGACCCATTTAGAAGATGTTGGACAACAGTTAGCACTGACATTTAACAGTGAGGGTTCCATGCTGGCCGTTGGTGGCGAGGTAGAGCATCCCTTCATTTTCTGTTTGTTGGAATAAGTCTGTTACATTATTCATCGCTCACCAAAGGAGGAAAAACTATGGTTCTCACTATATGCTCAAGTTATCTGAAAATGATGCACAAGTTGAGCCACATATTTTCGTATATAATTAAAGAGCATAGGCTAGTGGTATTGTCACATGATGAATCATTTTATGTCCCCAGGTTGTCCTTATGGTTAGACTTGTATTTCAAAGACATATGATGATGAAATATCAAAACATTTTTTTCTTAGCGTGGAGAGGGAGAAAAAAAAGGGAAAACATAAAGATATCAAAGCCACCCAAACTTTTAACAATTTTATGACCTTTATTCTATACCCTTTCTAGAATTGTAGATTCTACACTTGTCTTTTTTTTTTTTTTTTTTCTCTGGTGCCATGGTGGAAGTAATAGGTTCTGCATAGGGGCTTTCATACTTCAGAGTTGGCTACCCTATTAAGGCAGATAATAGCAAGTTATAGGATCTTCATTCGCAGTCCACTTTTGGATTGAAGAGCCAACTTTTTCCATTTCTTTATGTTAGGTTCACTTGCTGAATATCACCAATATGTGCCTAATGCATTACACCTTTCCTTTTTTAATTTGAGGAGCAATATGCCATATGATGCTCTGATTTTGGTACAGTACAGGATGGCAGATTAAGGGTTTTCAAGTGGCCTAGCATGGAAATAATTCTCAATGAAGCCCAAGCTCATTCATCTGTTAAGAACTTGGATTTTAGGTATGTGCCAGTGGGATTAACAAATATATGTGTGTGTGTGTGTGTGTGTGTGTATATATATTTCTGAACCTGCAACCTCGTTTTCCCCTGCTTATACATTCAAGGGAGGGGGCTTGTCAAAGCAGAGGATACTTCATCTCCTTAGTAATTATATTTTGCTGACATCTTTACTGTTTGTATTGCAGCGGTGATGGAAAACTTCTCGTCTCATTGGGAAGTGGCCTTTGTAGGATTTGGGACATAACATCATCAAAAGTTGTAGCTTCTCTGGCAAAGGGAAATGTGAGTGGGTGAATTGAAGTCTTTTAACAAGTGAAACGTTTCTTTAGTTATTACAACTGTTGGTGCTGTTAGTGCTAGCTTTTCAAGCTATATAACATTTAGGAGAGTTGCCTAGATTATTACTTTATGCGCATACCTCTCTGTTTTTTATGTTGTAAAATAAGAATTTGCTAAATATGCAAACATCTAATAATTTAGTGCATTAGCTAAAGTCTTTTGTCACATTTCTAGCGGACCCGAAATAATGAGGGAATTGTCAAGCTTTTTCTGGTGATTCAAGTTGATTATTCTTCCATTTATTGGGTTTGAACTGGTTTATTTTTGTTGACGTGAACTACAGGATGAGGTTTTTGCCTTCTGCAGATTTTCTCAACTTAATGATAAAAATCCACATCTGTATATTGCTGCAGTCACAGGTAAATATTTAGCGTTGGACTTTGTGCTTTTCTGTGTTGTAAAAGAACCCTGCTTTTAGTTTGTAAATTTGCCATCATAACTTCCCCTTGACAGACCATGGTGGAAGTATTATAACATGGGACACAGCCACATGGAAGAGAATGCGCTCGAATCGAGTAGTCCGGGAAGCTATCTCTGCTTTCAATGTCTCAGCTGATGGGAAGTTCCTTGCAGTGTAAGAATTATTACTTTGTTGGCTCCATTTCGTTACATACTCTAAAAGTTGAGTACAAGTGTGATAAAAAGACCCATTGTGGGCTCTTCTCCTAAGACCTCTCTGGTGCTGACTGTATTAGATGATTATCCTGCCTGTTTCCCCCTTCCAACCTTTCTGTTTTGTTGTAGATTGTTTATGGCCTCTTGGCTTTGTTAGACGGGGTCTCAATTTCAGACTGCCAGATCCTTATCGTCAATAAATGCATCTATTGCAGTCTTGAAATTCCACAAGCCTTTGCATTTAGAAAGTTAGTAATTCTTCTTTATCTGGTCTACATGCAGTGGAACAGTTGGAGGAGACCTTTTTATCATAAATTCCGCCGATATGCAGGTTCAAATGATGGTTAAAAAAGCTCACCTTGGTTTGGTTACAGCATTGACATTCTCTCCTGATTCAAGGTTGTAAAACAATATATCTGTGTTATATCTTATTTTCTTCACACTGTTTATGCTGCAGTGTCCCTTGTAAGTTGTAACAATAAGTATGATATTAAGGAATGCAATTTTGAATACAGGGCTTTGATCTCCGCATCACTGGACTCAAGTGCTAGGGTGACACTAATCAAGGACAAGACGAAAAGTGGTACGTGCCTTTTCCTATTTTTTGGTTTTGTTGACACAAAAGATGCATATGCGCTTTGTTGGATTGAAAATGCCTGCCCTACTGAAGCCTTATGCCAACAACAGCTAAAAATTGATTTGCCATCTTTGGGGACCTATCTTTGCCAAATCCTTTATCATATGATCATCTGAATTTAAGTCTGACTTCTCTTAACTCAAGGGGACATGCTACAGCCATTAAACCTTGTGCTGGTAGTCTCCCAGTTTGAAACATTATCTGAGACCCATGAATGACAATTCATATGACTGAAATGAGATATTAATTCAAGCTTTGACATGGTCAGGAAGGCGAGTCTAACTATTGCCTTAGGTAATGTCCTGATCTAACCACCAAAGTTTGTGGTTCAGTGGTAAACGAACTTATTAGTTATTATGTCCCTTGCTTATGAGGTTCGGGTTTCAAGAGCACCATGGACACTTGATGAGGCTAAACCTACTTCTCTGCCAGGTCGCCAAAGGGGATGTGAAACTGACATGGTTGAGGTGGGCAATGCTCCATGGTGGGTAAACGGAGCAGCCTATCTCTATTTGCCTATTTTTCGACCCCCAAAAAATGTCCTTCGTCTAGCTTGGAATGTCATAAACTTGCCTAGTATTTTTAAATTTTTTTAAACTAGTTATCATTTTGTTTAGAAAAATAAATCTTGTTTAGTATAGGATTGAACTTCAGTTGCTTGTCGAAAACGACAATCAATAAACACAATATTTGTCTGTCTCATACATAGCAGGAAAGCAACCAGAATATGATGTAAATATCTGTCGAAGAGAATTCCCTCTCCTAGGTTGATGTGCTGTGATGGCTTAGCCAATTTTGTTATTTGATATTCTAGACGTTGGAAATTCAGTTGGTACATAAAGGCTCTAATTGTTTTTAGTCTCTTTAATTTTACAGGTGGAATGAGGTGGATGATCATATTCATGGTACTACTTGCTATTGCTGTGTATTTTATGAAGGAGAAAGGAATCATACCATAAATGCAGCCTGCTAAATTTGCAATCAAAGATTTGACCATTTTATGTTAGTGTTGTTTATAAACTTTTGAAATCGTTGGGGAAAACTTATAAACAGATTCTTATCACAGTTCAGTTCCCGTGCGAATGTGATGTTGACTTCTGATTCAGATCGTGAAATGATCTGGCTGCTTCATAAGGAATTCCTGTCTAATCTGTAATCCATAACATATGAATTTGGGTTCGTGGGTCGGGGCGGTGGCGCAAGAAAATTTTTCCGTACCTAGCTCCGGGCAAGGGTAGTTGGTCTACATTACCGAAATGTTTAAATTTAACTCAATATGGATTGGGCTTGTCAAAGCGGATGGGTTACTTAGGCAGATGGATGGGTTTGCGGATGATAGTCACTTGGGAATTTGTTTTTCTAGGCATTTTGTACATACAAATCGGAGACCAGCGTAAGATAAAAGAAGTATTTTTTCCATTGATATTTATTTATAGCATTTTTCGATTTGGTTTTTAACGTCACACAATCTGTACCTTCTTCTCGCAAAATTGATTTATTAAAATAAGTGGTGCTCACGTTCACATGGACAAACCATTTTTCTTTCGATGTAAATTAATGCAGTTCCTCATCTCAAAGTGAAAAACGAATGTGGGAGAGAAAGAGGAGCTTACGCCGTGCTCCAAATCACCTGATTTCCTTCAAGTTTAGTAAACCTGTTAACTTGCCGTCCTATGAGTTGATTGCTGGACAGAGATTTGACTTTTGTGAGTTTTGTTTTTAGCACTTAAAAACTGTAGCAAAAAGGGGGAAGAAAACTTGCAGGAAGCAGGGAATTGGCATTTCAAAGTTACTGAAAAAGCCCCCAAGTGCTTGTCAAAAACGCTCAAAAGCCATGTCATTTACGCTTTCTTCTAATGCAAATAACCAACAAGGTCTGACATAAAAAATCTATATCGTTGATTTCTACGTTTATTTTTAAAAATAAATTTAATAAATTTTAAAGCTTCAATTTTAACATATAAAATCTTTTTTTTTTATATCATGCTATGTCCTTTTCTATAAAAAAATTCCACCTAACCTGGTATCATCAGTAATTTATTATATTTGTATTAAATTAAAAATAAAAAAATATATAACCCAAAAAAAACTAACTTAGAAAAATAATACGGATATGTCTGATTCGATGATTGACGTTCAAATTTCACCTTTAAGTATACTATTAAGCAATGCCGTCATCGTTCAACGAAGACTTTAAATATAGGGATAGATATTACCTTTCTTTTTCTCCTTTTAAAAAAATTGAAATAATTGAAGTTTTTTCTATTAAAAATCATCTTAAATCTAAATCCTATTTGTTTGACTGGATTATTCTTAACCACATATTTACGATACAAATGTAGATCGACTGAACTTTTTTTTGACTAACCCCTTTAATTTAAGAATTTAATCCAAGGAGGTCAAATTCATATTGTTGTTCAATTTTCTTTTAGTTTGGTGTAATTTTGGACCTAACAAGAGTGGAATCATGCTATGTAGGGTTTGAACCTACGACGTTGGGTTTTAGAGACCCACGTTCCACCGAATTGATTTAAAAGCGCTTTTTTATCATAATAAATAACATTGTAAAAGAAAAGATTTTTTAAAAGAAAAACCAACAAAAAAAAAGTTTTACTTTTTATAAAATAAAATTTATAGGTAAATTTTTTAATTTTCAACGTCTTGTAAATTAATTCATTATTTTAATTATTAAAATAAAATATTTGAAGAAATACTTTTTGTTAATTTTTTTTAAATCATCTAAAGAGTAGCAAAATTAAAAAAAGAAAAGGTTTAGGGGCAAAACTCATCCAAATAAAAAGTAATTATGAAATTCAATATTAAATTAAAACATAATAATAAATGTGCACTTAATCCTAAAATATTAATGGAATATAGAAGTAATGTTAAATTTCAATATCCAACTATTATATGCCATCAAATTTACTTTTTAAACCCTAAACTCTTTGATTAAATAGTGGTTTTTTAGTCGAGATTTGGACTTCTTTAAAGATAATTGGTTCATTTAGACTAGAATTGGTTTAAAAATAAATAATAAATAATAAATAATAAATAAAATTTTTTATTAATATGAGTATTTTTTTTGCAAGGATTATGGATAGTTTTTTAATTTTAAAAAATGTAAAAAAAATAAAATATCCAAACATTTTTTGATATTATATTTATTTGTTCTTATTATCTTTTAATTACATTTTAAAATATTTTGATAAAAAAATAATTAAATTAACTCATGACACTAAATCCGATAGCTCTTTTTATATTAATAAAATTAAACATCGTAACGGCCGGCCACTAACTTTATTTTTTATATCTAACAATCTAATTTTCAAATTTACATGTTATGATATCTTTGCTTTTTTCTTTTATTATTATTAATTGCCCTAATAATTTTGGAAAACAAAAGAACCCCAAGAGTAATAATTGATTCAAGCTTTACAACTAAGTATCTTTTCGAAGTCAACTATAACAAATCCATGAAATTAAAAGTCCGAAATCATTGTTTCAACATTCACGCTAGCCAAACACAACCATTATTACAAGACATCTTCTAAAAACATGCTCCATATATATGTATATGTATTGCCAATGTGGTATTGTCTTAAGTTTTTAAATGACAACAATAATGTTCGAAAATTTTAAGATTTTGCATTCCAAGTGTGATTGTTGTACGTGAGTTTGGTTTAATTTTATATTTAATTAGTTTAATAATGTATCGGTTGTTTAATTAATTGTGTGTATGATTTATTTCATTATTTTTTTTTGGTGTGAGTACGATTCTTTGATTATGAGTGTAAATTTGTTTTATTTGTAACTTCATAAAACAAAAGGACATTCTTAGATTTCCATCATCAAATCAAATCTCCTATGGTCTTTTCACGGTCTTCTGTATGTATGTATATATATATTACGCTTCTAAATACCAAAATTAAACGAATACTCTTTTAGATGAGGTGGTCGATCCATAATGAGCCGATTTTTGAACTTCATTAAATTAAGATTATTACTTTACAAAAGAAAAAAGATTATCTTAAGTAAGAAAGTTGCCTAAATGAGCTTTCTTTTTACTAGTGGATAGATTGAATGATCTTGCCTTATTATTACGGTATCAATCAGGCGTTCATCTAGTTATCACAAGATACCTACACATATCTCTCAAGAAAAATAGATTCCTTTGACAAATATCTTTAAAAATTAT
>JAQSVH010000001.1:5436690-5464421 GCA_029448705.1 Adansonia digitata | reverse complement strand
CATCTAGTTATCACAAGATACCTACACATATCTCTCAAGAAAAATAGATTCCTTTGACAAATATCTTTAAAAATTATCTTAGATTAAACGTATTTAAAAGATACAATCTGTATCTTGCTCCTCATATCCAAGATCAGTCATCAACATATCCTAATAAATGCTTTTGAAATAATACTAACTTGACAACTAATAATTTTAAGCCAATGACAATTAATTTTAAGGCAATGAAGATTAAATAAAGTCAAAAAACATCTCGAGGCCCAATTATAAAAAGAGTACCTCCAAGTAAAATTAGCCTTTTCCTTAAAATACTTGTTTTACTCTTTGATATTTTCTTTGTGAAAATTTTTAAACTAACTTAAGGATACGAGTGTGCTTTAGAGCTCAAAACTTGACGTGCCTTTGACCTCTCTTTTGTGTTTTAGATCTCTTCGCACTCAATAAAATTTTTATACGTATACAAGGTATGAGATAAAACTTAAAAGGCCTCGTAACTAATTCTCTAATTTATGCTTTCATGCGTCTTACCTCTTTCTTTTTCTTTAAAATTTTATTGATTTAAAAAATAAAATTTATATTTATATTTTAAGGTAATTTCAGTTCTTTCTTTTAATAATTAAGATTTTAAAAAATAAACTTTGATCGTTAAAATCAAAAGCCTTTTAACACTTACACAATTTCATTTTTCTTTTAAATTAAATTATTATATAAAGAGATTCGGAAACTTTGAAAATTGAGCGTGATGGAGACGCTCCAAGAGAGGCGAGTAGGAGGGGCGGTCATATCTCATTATGACTAGTATGAAAAAGGGTGTTTGACTTTTTCACCTGGTGGACTAGATGATGGAAAATTTTTTTAAAAAAATAATAAATAATTAAAAAAAAGAGAGAGAGAAAAAGAAAAGATGCTTTTGCTATCAATCCGATTTTCTCTCTCATCCTGAAAGTCAACGCTCTTCTCTCGCCCACTACTTTTTGTTTAAACTTTTATTATTTTTCTCGTTTTTTTTTTGTCATTTTGTGATTCATATGCTTAACGATAACAATCTTTCTTTCACTTCCCACTCTTCTTGTATTTTAACGTCGTCCAAACACACCAACGCCGTCAATTTAATAAATATAAAATAATATAATTAAAGTGATAATATTATATTTAAATATGATTAATGAAATATATTTTAATATATATAATTTTTTTATATTTAAAATTTTAATAATTTTAATAATTTATATCATATTTGTATTTATAGAATTAACATAAAAAATTATAAAAATAACATATATTTAATTATCAAATCTATTAATATATAATAATTTTAACAATTAAATTTAAAAATGATAATATATATCTTTAAATATAATAAAAATTAATTCAAAATAAAAATAAAATATATAATATATTTTTAACCTGTTGATAAAAATTAAACAATTATTATAATCAAGACAAAATCAATGAAATAAATGAAGCTATCAAATCAAACAACGATAATCATATGGCTTCGATCGAACCCTCGCATGCTCTGAGACTTTAATATAAAATATTATAAAATATTTTCCCTTTTGTCAATGGAGAGGATGTATTTATTAAATATCTCTCACATATGTAGGGTAAAAATAAAGTGAGAAAATTCCTTTTTCATTATTTAAAAATAATTAAAAAAATATTCATTATTTTTATTTGAAGATGATATAAATTTATAAACAATACTTATTAAATATTTCAATTTATTTCTATTTATATATTTTTTACTGAATTTAAGGTAATTAAATTCAAGTCCATTAAATCTTAAGGAACCTTCTTTTAAGATGAAATGAGTTGTTTTAATCAAGTTTTTGTTATATTGCAAAAATTGGACCCGTAAAAGTTATGTGGTTAGAAATTTATTCATTGAACAATATTAAGGTAGTAGATTTTTCTTACAAATGATTTTATGACGTAATTAATGTTATTGAATGGAAGCTTCTGCAAAATTAATGTAAATTCATTGCATCAATGGACAAAATGTCTTGCGGTTTTTTAAATAAAGGGTCAATTAACTACGTCAAGTTTTAAGGCATAATACCATTAAGAACTCTAATAAACTTGAATTGAAAAATCTTAAGGTATAATTATATATATATCTTTTAAAGTATGACCTCAGGACTTTAATTAATGGGTAAAAAAATTTTACAAATGAATTTGGATTGGTGTTCGTGGCTAAACGGTATTAGTGGAGGTCATGGTGAGTGAGATGGACAGTGGCAGCAGAATAGCAAGGCTGGCAGAATCTAAAAAGGAGGAGATTTAAAAAAAAAAAAAAAAGGGGAACCTGGAAACAGTGAGGGTGCGCAGGATTAGAGTCAGCAATCTTCGGACTCTGGCACGCTGCCTCTCTCTATAAAAAAGAGTCCCACCATTTTCTCAAGGTCAGCGTCACTCATTCCCATGAACACCTTCCCCCTCCCCAAAAAGTCATAAAATCAATAAAATTTTTTTTAAAAAAAACCCACTTTTTCTTTGTTTTCATCTCTTTCTTCTGATCTGAATTCCTCCAACTGAATACAGCATTTACTCTCTGTTTTATTTCTCTGGAAAAAAAAACATTTAATCGAAGTTGTAGTAATTAAGAATGGAGGGACTGCCCTCTGGTTATCGTCCCAACGTTGGTGTCTGTCTTGTCAACTCTGATAATCAGGTACCCTTTCTTTTTCTTTTTGATTTTTTTTTTTTTTGCAAATTTTGATCTCAGGTTTTGAAAGCAGAGAGGGGGATTGAGCTGACTAATGGTCCGAAAAGAACACTTAGTCTGAGATATTAAAATAATAATAAAAGCAGGAGTTCAAATCAAATTACCTAAATTTAAATGAAAGTCAAATTTTGATGTCTGTGTTTGGATTTTCTGGATGTTTTTCTCTTTTGCGATAAAGAAAATTTGGAGAGAATTGATGGACTTTTGTGATTTACTGTTTGATGATTAAAATGTTTAGAATATGAAAAAAAAAGAAGTGGAAACTGCAGTTTGGAATTAAATCCGTTGTTGGCTTATTAGTTTGAATGTTTAGAACATGAACCACAAGAAATGAAAAAAAAAGCTTCTGGGCTTTGGATTTTGAAGCCTGAGCTTCAATTAAGTCAAGTTAAATTTTCCTTTTTTTCTGAAAATCTGTGTTTTTAATAGTTGTTTGAGGTTTGGTCTTGCGGAATATATGAGTAAACAAAGCTGAAAATACTTAATTTTTTTTTCCTGCTTGTAGGTTTTTGTAGCTTCCAGATTGAATGTTCCAGGAGCCTGGCAGATGCCTCAGGTAAAATACCCTGTTGGATTTCTACTTATTTTAGGTCTCATTGCTTGCTGAAAACTTCAATTCTTACTTAAAACCGGAGCGCCCCCCACCCCCCTTTTTTTTTTAATTTTTTTTCTTTTATGTTTGGAACATTCAAAAGCTTTGTGTTGTTTTCACTTGATGGCTTCATCTCTGAAAGACTGCACATATGTTTGAGCTAGTTTGGGATTTTACCAATTCAGGGCGGTATTGAAGATGGTGAGGAGCCAAGATCTGCAGCTGTCCGGGAATTGCGAGAAGAAACTGGAGTAGTATCTGCTGAAATTATTGCTGAGGTTTGCTAAAAAATATATAGTCTTGTTAATTGTTATGCTGCAATTTTTTTTTTTCTGTACGACTTTTAAACTTGGTTGGCACTGGCAGAGGCACTTCACTAATATCATATTACTATGTGTTTAAATTACTGAATTTAGATAAGATGGATCCAATGTAGAATTATAATACCCCATGGTCACTGTTTATTCAGCCATAGCATGCGTGTAAGTTTAAAAGTCTTGATATCCGTAAAAGCATTCAGGTTATATTCTTAAATTTCCAAGCAAGAGTTTATTTTAATAAATTTTCCTACATTCTATGCCACTTACTTCTTTCTTTCCGGAGTTGCTGCTTGTACATCTATTTAACATTGTGGTTTGGCAGGTTCCTAATTGGTTAACTTATGATTTTCCTCCTGCGGTAAAGGCCAAAGTGAATCGACTCTGGGGAGGTGAATGGCATGGGCAGGCACAGAAATGGTTTGTTTCTCATTTATTCCCATCCCTTTCTCTTTTGTCCAACCACATATGCTCACATATAGGTGGCCTCATCTATTAGAAGAAAGCCAAGTTGGTTTGAAATGACTTGGTTTAATTTTTAATGTAATTTTATAGTTTTAGCTTGTGGCATGCTATGTTATTTGATCTCGTGTGTGTCAGACTCGTGTGCATTCAAATTTTTTCCAAGATTTCCATGTATTTAGAGGTCCTTGGGAGATCATATCCCCATAACCATGTCCAGATATGCGTTAGGCACGAATGTCGGCCGTGGGCATCTTAAGAAAAATGAAAATTTGGAGCAACATAAGTGGCATGTTTCCCATAATTTTTTTCTGTAAAGTTATGTATTCTTCTTCGTTATGCTGGGTGTTAGGAGGAAAGCTACTATTCCATTTTCTAGTGAGGGAAATACTTATTAAGAAAGTATGCACCTGAAAAACTGAAACTCCATGATAAATCATGTGGACAATTGCAGATATCTGGTAAGGATTGAGCGTTGCTTGAGCGAGCTCAAATGCTGTCTTTAGCAGCATGAAAGTGAGTTTTAAGTATTCTCCTGTCTCAATATTCTTTCAGAAGCAGCATTCTGCTGGATTGTAACTGCTGGGAATATGGAATATATATCATTAAGTGTAGAGATGAGGTAGTAGTGAGATATATAAAGTATGTGGAAATAGAATGTTTTGGATTTTGTTCCTGCAACAGCTGCTAATTAAAGAGAAGCTCACCAATGCCATTTCTGGGGGGTTGGTTGTGTCGGTGTTAATGAAATTAGCCCAAGCTATGATACAGGTCTAATAAATTTGGTAACAATGAGAAACAATGAGTGAGCCAAGAGTCAAAACTCTACTTACTCGCCGTCAGGGGTATACAAGGTGGCTTTAATTAATAGTTAAAGAGTCGAAAGAAGCTGTAAAATTAAAATAAAGACTAGATCATGGTAGAAGTTCTCTTTCGCTGGATTTTATATGCAATTGCGCAGCTCTGTTGATCATTATCAACTCAGAAAAGC
Source organism: Adansonia digitata (assembly GCA_029448705.1). Lineage (NCBI taxonomy): Eukaryota > Viridiplantae > Streptophyta > Magnoliopsida > Malvales > Malvaceae > Adansonia > Adansonia digitata. The sequence goes on along the minus strand of JAQSVH010000001.1, from coordinate 5,459,331 downwards.
AGCTTTAGCTATACTTTTAGTCCTCATATGGAGTTAGTGGCTATCCATGCATATGCCCTCTAAATTTTTAAATGTTATGGTTAAAGTCTTTGAAGTATGTTTCATTACTTTGATTGATAGTTTCCATGTCTCTGTCTGCGTGTTTTATGTTTGCATCCTTCTCGTGAGAGGCGGAGACACAAAATCAGTTACCAAGGCAATCGAGATGCATGAAATGCTTGTTTACAGTAAATGCGGTGTTTAAGCATTTTTATCAGTCTAATCTACAAATATCTGGCCTTTTCCTTCTGCCTTTCCCAGTGAAAATGTGTGCATGAAAGCCTGTGCTGTAAAACTATAAACAAGTTCATCACTTCTTTTATTTAATTATTTAATTTTATTATATATATATATATATATATTTCTTAAGTCATGAAATGTGTAGGAAGAAACTTCCAAGAGTTTTGTCATGTTTTTCTTATGATTTGTGAGCTAACAATGGAATTGGGACAACTGACAGGTTTCTTATGAGATTAACAAAAGATGAGAGTGAGATCAACTTAGCAAACGGAGAGGCAGACCCAGAATTTGCCGAGTGGAAATGGACAACCCCTGAAGAAGTTGTTGAGCAGGTATATTATACAGTTGGTACTTTCGATAACATTCGCGTTGCGGTAGCCAGCATCTTCAAATCACTATTATAACTTTTACTAAGGAGTACCCCTTCAAGAAAGGCTTTACTAAGATGTCTTAAACAAATTGCTTGCAGGCAGTGGACTATAAAAGGCCGACATACGAAGAAGTTATGAAGACCTTCAGGCCCTACCTTAGCGACAGTAGCAGAGCCGCTAAATGTAAATCGACAAAATGGTGAATGTCATGGTGTGATTTTGTAGCTTTCTCTCCATGTTTTTTTTTCCCCCCTTGGTAGTGATTATATTTGAACACTCTTAATCCATCTTTTGGTCTCTGTAAATGGATATGGCAATTAGAACTTCTGGAGTTCTAGATTGTTGTTTCATTGTAATAATATCTTTGTGCAAAAGACATATGATGCTCTTTGGTTTTTTGTTGTACTTTTTTGCAAGTTGGTGAACATCTTATGCTTGATTTGAATCTTTGTATTTTCTTCATTGTAGGGTGTTCGATCGGTCAAGATTAAAAAATTTTACTTTATTTAAGCCAGATTTGACCCTGAAAGTCAAAATATTGTTAAAAATAATATTACCAATTATTTTTGTAATATTTATAATTAAATAAAATAAAAATATTTTTTTATTTTGTTAATAAGAATTCAAGTATGATTACTCAAATTTGGGCCAGTGCGAGTCAAGGTCGTTGGACTAAACAGGCTATTGTACTAGATTCCCTTGAGAAATGTTTAACATGTTTATACATTTTAGGAAATACTCATGCATTTCTCAAGTAAAAAAAAGGTTATATTTTGTAGTATAAAAAGTTTTATTTTTTGTGCATCGTGTAAAACTTCCCTTTTATTTTGAAGTATCCAAATTAGATTTAATAATTCGTAGTATAGCACAAAAATTTGATATGTTTAATAAATACAAGAATAATGTAATAAATATGATATATTTAAATATGATTAATATGGTATGTTTAATTAGTTTTTTCTTTTGTTTTAAGTTTCGTGTTTGATTAACTCATAATATAAGCTTTAGTGCTTGTTTGGTCGTACTTATTTTTAACTTATTTACATCTTATAAGTAAAAAGGGAGCCAAACAAATTTTATCAAGAGCTCTTAAAATTTATAAAAGTTTATTTTTAACGAAAAAATAAAAAAAATAAGATAAAAGTTCACGATGGGAGCTTTTTTTCTATCTTATTTTAAAGCACTTTAGCTTTTAAAGGTATCTATGGTTAAGGAAGGTAGAGGCTCGGATTTTTTTTCTTTTAAATTTCTTAGCTAGGCTTGAATCCAACCCAGCTTAATTTAAGAGCTTGAATCATTATGCAAAAATTAATAAAAATTATTTTTTTATTAAATAGTAATTTGGGTTGAGCCGACATAAATTATCAAGTATCTTGGTGAAAGCTCAACTTCTGTAACTCGAATCTGCTAAGTCGAATGGTTAATTCTGCTTATAGATAAGTTTAACCTTTATAAAAAATTTACATAAATAACTTTTAATAATCAAATTATCAATCAAATTTTGCTTTTTTTTCCCTTAATTCTTCCTTTTGACAAGAATTTAATTTTAACTTACAAACTAATAAAATAGATCAAACATGCTGTTAATACAGATTTTTCAAACAAAATATTGAGAGGAGATAATTTAAAATATGCCAAAAAAAAAAATTATGGGGCCCAAAAAACAAGAATTATTTATTGATTGCCAATTAAGTTTATTTGAAGAATGAAGCAACGTAACAGCGACGAGAGAATAGATTCCCCTCCCCGTGCATTCCGCAATTTGCAGTCCAATAAACATTGAACGGAACACCCAAGGTATCATGCCCTGCGCGGCACGACCGTTCTCATTATCAAGCAAATTGGCAATTGGCAAAGGTAATAAAACCGGAAAGAATGGCCGCGACGGAGCACTACCCCCCAACTTACCGTCTCACCGCCCGAACAAGGGAAGCGATTCACAACCCCATTCATAATCCCAAATCGCTTTGCTTTCTCCTTCTGATAATATTAATACTTAATTAAATATTTATTGAAAATGCCTTGAAAATGAAAAACTTTTAGTAGCAACCAGTAATTTGTCTGAATCTTAGATGCTTTCCTGGGGATTGTTATCTGACTCTTAAAACAGTCACCAAAACAAGGCTCTTATTCTTATATTTCGAAATTTTAGAAATAGATTGAAAAAAAAAACATTTTGCGATGTGCATGTTTTTGTCTTTTGCTTGCTTAATATACTAAAATTTACATCTAATTCACAAGTTAGTATTGCCAGAGATCAGCATGAAAACATTCTTTTTTTCTTTTGAAAGATTAATGTTGAAATTTTAATTCTTTTTTTGGAAATAGGAATTTAGGATAGTGAATTTGGATTTTGATCTTTTCCACGAATTGTGAAGATGAGTGTAGTCACTACATTAAAATAATGCTAAAAGTCTGATATGTCTATGCATTCAAAGAAGTGCAGTAGGATATATTAGAAATCAAACCAAATCTATGGATTTGAGTATAATAATAAAACAAGCATTACTGCATAACTTAATACTACATATGAAATTCGAATCGTAAGGTGTTGCATAGAAATGGCAGTTAGTTACCATTAGTCTGTTAATAGCGCTGTCCAGTTAGTTGGTTGGTTACAAGATTAGTTATTCTGTTACTTTCTATTACTCAATCAACTCATTGAATTTGATTGTATATAAAGGAAATCCCTTTATAGGAAAGATCATGAATGAAAAACTAAGTATCTTCTCATCTTTCTTTCTTCTTCGTTCTTTCCCTTCTCCATCTCATTTCTTTTCCGACTTCTGGTCAATTCTCGAGAGCTGCTCTGCTTACAGCTTTCTTGAGTTGATATTATATTGCTATTAACACACGCATCAGTGGTATCAGAGATGGGTCCTGGCTCCTACTATGGCGGAAGGCACAAGGTCCCAAGATTTTAAGAGGATTAGAGGAGTCTGTCAAGGAGTCCTTTAAAGAACTTCTGAGCAAGATTCAGAGGCAAGAAAAGTCACAAGAAAGAGTCATTTCTTCCACCAGAAACAACATCACTGCTCTTAACTTGCAACGGACTCAGATCATGACTCGGTTACAGGCAGCAACAAATGCTGCATCACAGGTTCAAGATGGCAGAAACCAGTATTTCGCAACGAGACAAACCAAGGTGGATTTTCCTTGTTTTAATGGTGAGAACGTGAATGGCTGTTTACTCAGGTGTCAGCATTTCTTTAGTGTCGGTCAAACTACCCGGAGATGAAGGTCAAGTTGGCATGATTAATTTTAAAGTACAGGCTCTGCAATGGCATCAGAATTGGATCAAGTTTAAGGGAGGAAGTGAATCAATTTCTTGGGAAGAGTATGTGCAAGTGTTGGAGAAGCGATTTGGTGATGTACCCCTGGCTAAACCCATGGCAGAGTTTTTGCGACTGAAACAAATGGGCATTGTCAGCCAGTATCGTGATTAGTTTGAAGCTTTACTAGGTAAGGTCAATCTTACTGAAGATTATGCTGTTACCTTCTTTCTAAATGGGTTGAAGAATAGATCCAGCAGCCTGCAAAAAATTTTATGCCTAAGACTCTTATCGATGCTTGCACCCTTTCCCAGCTTCAAGAATCTACATTAGAGTCCTTATATAAGGAGCTCAATCCTATGGCCGAGAAACCACCTCCACTTCCAACACTACCCCTACCGCTAAGAAACATCAATAAGCAAACGTACACATCCCATCCCAGCCAAACCAAATCTTAAACAAGAAATGCCAATACAATGATAAGAACCCCAAGATTCACTCTAGTACAGAATTTAATAAGAAGAGGGCCAAGGGCCTCCGTTTCTGGTGTGATGAAAAGTATGAAGTGGCGCATAAATGATGCAAACACAGGCAACTTTTCTTTATAGAACTGAATGATGAGGAGAAAGAGAATGTTATTGCAGATGATGAGGAGGAAGTAGACTTGGGAGATGATAGCAATCCCCAAATATCAGTCCATTCAATGAGTGGAATCGTGACTAAGGGGTATAGAACCATGAGAGTTTCTGGTTCAATTAGGGAGAAAACTGTGCATATTTTGATTGACTCGGGAGCACACATAATTTCTTGCTTTTTGACACCGCCAAGAAGTTGGGTTGTCAAATCACCAACATTGGGCCATTGAAGGTAGATGTAGAAGATGGCAACAGTGTGACTTGTGCAGCCATGTGCAAGAAATTGTCATGGACTTTGCAAGGTACGACGTTTACAACAGATGTGCCTTTACTGCCACTTGGGAGTTGTGACATGGTGTTTGGAGTTCAATGGCTTGAAATATTAGGAGTTGATTAATGGGATTTCAGAAATTTGAGAATGGAGTTTGTCTCGAAAGGCAAGAAGCATGCGCTAAAGGGAAGTCAGCAGCAGGTTGAGCTCAAAACCATTTCAAGTAAGGGAATGGGAAAGCTTTTGCCCAACTCAACGCACTGCAACTTAATCAATCTGTGTCAGCTGACTGTGGAGACCGAAATTGCATACGCTGCCACTGTTGCTGCTGAGAATAAGAGTGAGCCGATGCTGCCAGAGGGGGTACAGGAGCTTTTGGAAAAGTATGCTGACATGTTTGAAGCACCCCGACAGCTACCTCCACACAGAGGACATGATCGTCACATTGTTCTTAAGGAAGGAGTGACAGTAGTAAATGTTCGTCCCTATAGATACTCATCTTCGCAGAAAGATGTCATAGGGAAGATGGTGCAGGAAATGTTGCAGAATTGGTTAATACAGCCCAGTACTAGTCCCTTCTCGTCTCCTTTGGTGTTAATTAAGAAAAAAGATGGGATGTGGCGTGCAGTGAATTAAATAAGAACACTAGCAAGGTTAAGTACCCCATTCCAGTGATTGAGGAGCTCTTAGAAGAACTGCATGGCTCTACATGATTCACAGAGATTGACTTGAGATCTGGATACTGTCAGATCCGCATGTACCCTCCGGATATCAGTAAAACTGCTTTTAAAACCCATGATGGCCATTATGAATTCACTTTCATGCCATTTGGTCTTGCCAACAGTCCCTCTACTTTTCAAAGCTTGATGAATGATGTTTTCAGGCCTTGTTTGGGGAAGTTTCGTTGGTATTCTCTGATGACATATTAGTATACAGCAAGATGCTTGAAGACCACTTGCAGCATCTTGAGTTGGTTTTTTGAAAATTACAGCAACATTCACTTTTTGCTAGAAGCAAATGCTACTTTGCTCAAAGGAAGGTGGAGTATGTAGTCCATGTGATAACAGCTGAAAGGGTATCTGCAGACCCCAAGAAAATAGAAGCAGTGCAGCAATGGCCTGAACCCAAGAATTTTAGTCAGCTTTGAGGGCTTTTGGGGTTGACAGGGTGTCATAGAAGATTCGTTAAGCATTATGATGAGATTTGCAAGCCACTCAATGACTTGTTGAAGAAAGATCAGTTTCACTGGAATGAAGAGGCTGCGGCAGCATTTCAAAAATTGAAAGAAGCCATGGTATCTCCTCCTGTTCTGGCGCTTCCTGATTTATCCCAGCCTTTTCTAGTAGAGACTGATGCTTCAAACAAGGGCATAGGGGTAGTTTTGATGCAAAACATGCACCCTATAGCATACATAAGCAAGGTTCTCTCTCCGAAACGTCAATTGCTTTCAATATACGTGAAGGAGTTGTTGGCGATAGTACATGCAGTGACTAAACGGCACCATTATCTCAGTGGCAGGTGCTTCAGCATTAAAACTGATCATCAGAGTTTGGGTTGCCTCTTACAGCAGAGAATCAAGACTCTTGGGCAGCACACATGGCTTACGAAACTTATGGGGTACGATTATGAAATAAGCTACAAGAAAGGGCACGGACAATGTGAATGCAGATGCCCTGTCTAGGATTCAATCCAATGAGATTCTTCTTATGGCAATCTCTAGCATCTCAACTGATTTATTTCCTTTGACTCAGGCAAGATGGGAGGCAGATGCGGACTTAGAAGCCATCATAGAACAGCTGCAACAAGGGACAGTAACAGATTCCCTTTATACTTGGATGGACGGGCAGCTTAGAAGGAAGGGCAGGTTGGTGGTAGGTAATGATCCTCACTTACAGACAGAGATCATTCAACAATTTCACAACAGCAGTATAAGGAGGCATTCAGTTATGGCTGGTACTATTAAAAGAATTTTTGCTTTATTCTTTTGGAAGGGCCTGGAGAAGCAAGTGAGACAATTTATTAGAACTTCTGATACGTGTCAAAGGTGCCAATATGATGCCATTGCATCCCCAGGCTTGTTACAGCCGCTACCCATACCAGCAGAAGCTTGGTCACAAGTTAGTCTGGATTTTATTGAGGGCCTGCCACCCTCTTTTGGTAAATCAGCTGTTCTTATGGCTGTGGACTGTTTGACTAAGTACAGTCACTTTGTAGGCCTCTCGCACCCTTATACAGCTTTGACTGTAGCCCAAGCATAGATGGATCATGTGCTCAAACTGCATGGCATGCCAGGCAGAATCGTCAGCGACAGGGATGCAGTGTTCATTAGTAACTTCTGGCAAGAACTTCCGATTACAAGGGGTGGAACTTTACATGTCTTCAGCATACCATCCTCAAACGGATGGCTGGACAGAAGTGGTTAATTGATGTTTAGAAACATACTAGAGATGCATGTCTTCTGATCAGCCTAAAACTTGGAGCAAGTGGCTATCATTAGCAGAAGGGTGGTACAATACTTGTCACCATTCTGCCATCAACACAACTCGATTCGAGGCCTTGTATGGGTGCCCTCCTCCATTGCATATTCCTTATTTTCTAGGGGATTCTAAGGTGCATATAGTGGATGCTAGCCTACAGGCAAGAGAGGACATGTTGCAACTCTTGAAACACCATTTAAAGAGAGCTCAGCATCAGATGAAACAGCAGGCAGATAAGCATAGGAGTGATAGGCAGTTTGCAATTGGGGATTGGGTGTATCTCAATTTGCAGGCATATCGACAGGGCTCATTGGCTGATAGACAATTTCAGAAACTTGCTCCTCGATATTTTGGACCTTATCAGGTGCATGACAGAATTGGAGCTGTGGTGTACTGGCTTGTCTTACCTGCTCAAGGAAAAATACATCCTGCGTTCCATGTGTCTCAACTTAAAAAGAGTGTGGGTCTCAAATTATGAGTGACTCTCAGCTAATTGTCCCTGGTGATACAGTGTCCTTGGAGCCTTTGAAGATTCTAGCTAGAAGAATGGTGATAAGAGGAAACCAAGCAGCTACACAATTACTGGTGCACTGGACCAATTCATTTGAAGATGATGCCACAAGGGAATATCTTTACGATTTACGGCAACGGTTCCCACAGTGTCAGCCTTGAGAACAAGACTCATTTTAAGGGGAGGGATCTTGTTGCATAGAAATGGCTGCTAGGTACCGTTATTCTGTTAATAGCTAAGCTGTCCAGTTAGTTGGTTACAAGATTAGTTGTTCTGCTAGCTTCTGTTATTCAACCAACTCATTGAATTTGATTGTATATGAAGGAAATCCCTTTATAGGGAAGATCATGAATGAAAAACTACGTATATTCTCTTCTTTCTTTCCTTCTCTATCTCATTTCTTTTCTGACTTCTTGTCAATTCTCGAGAGCTGCTCTACTCGTAGCTTTCTTGAGTTGATATTATTTTGCTATTAACACACGCATCATTAGGTTCCCAATGCTTAGAAGGTTGATCTCTAATTCTATGTTAGGTAGTTTCATATGCTTCCATTCTGTTACTTCAAGTACGCTGTGAGCCCACCTATGGTGTAAGTTTTCATATTGATTTTCTTTCAGATGGAATCCAATGGTTACTTAATTTAATCAGGAAACGTTTGACAAAGAATTTTTCACCGAATATGGTGAAGCCAGTCAATATGAAAGAGGATGTAGCCGGCAGAGGAAGTTATGACGTGGTTGTGTCTGCAACAAATGCTCACCGTGGAGAGAAGGTGGCTATTAAGGAGATGACCAATATCTTCGAGCACACGTCTGATACCATGCTCATTCTTAGAGAGATCAAACTCCTACGGCTGCTGTGACACCCAGATATAGTTCAGATAAAACACTTAATGCTACCTCCATGTGGAAGAGAATTTAAAGATCTATTTGTTGTTTTTAAGTTGACGGAATCTGATCTTCATCATGTTATAAAGATAAACGATGATTTAACTCCTGAACATCATCAGTTTTTCTTCTACCAGCTTCTTCGGGGTCTAAAATACATTCACACAGGTTGCTTTTATTTACCTATCAATTGCTTTAGAGTTTTCTGCCAATTTGTGAAAATAAATGACCCACCATTTTTTTTTAATCTTATCCTTTCAATTTTTTTAGCACATGTTTTCAATAGAGATTTAAAACCAAAAAATATACTTGCTAATGCGGACTGCAAACTGAAGCTTTGTGATTTCGGGCTTGCTTGGCCATCATTTACTGAAGTAACTTCGGCTATTTTTTGGACTGTAAGTGTTTCCTTCTTGCCTTATGACTTCTCTGCTATTCATTGCCGTTGTTTATACAATATTGGCCATCTTTCCGCATCTGAGTATCATTTACTTCTCAAGGATTATGTGGCAACTCGATGGTACCGTGCCTCTGAGCTATGCGGTTCATTTTTCTCCAAGGTAAATACTGTATCTGTTCCAAGAATTGTTAGTCGGCTTTATGGTTTATTTCAAACTGTCTTCTTTCAGTTTTGTTTAGGGATTTTATGCTTATGCTATAGGCTATAATCTATTTGAGTTCATGTAGAATAGCTGGTGGTTTATTGAGAAGAAGCTTTCACATATATTCTTTATGGGTTGAGGAATGTGCATGTTTGTTGATTCTTCTTATCTACGAATTCGAATCCTCTGTTTTTATATTTTTCTCCTTCTCTATCTCTCGTACACGCATACACTGCTGCTAGAATTTTACTTTATATTCTACTCAGATGAACCAATTTGAGCAAAACTCTTTTGAGAACTTTATTAATTAATTTCTAAAACTTGGTCTTCTACACTACACCCCTGCTGTCGATATTTGGAGCGTAGGATGTATACCATTTTATTTTCCTCTGAACATGGTAAAGAAAAAGTATGACTTCTGATTTAGAAGACATTCAAAAATTGAGCCTTTTCTGTAAAGACACTCGTATTTGCACTCAGTAATCTATGGTGCAGTAGGATTCAGCTACACTTCGGCATAAATCAAGCATTTCAATTACAGGCACATTTTGGCAATTTTTTTTTTAATATTTGTGAAACCAAGATCATATTTACAAGCATGAAACACGCAATTATACCCAATTCGTGGCATAGTTTAATGATTTTATTTTGCAACCATTCAATGATGCAAATTCCGGCAGAGTCCAAACCAAATAGACCAAGGAAACCAGGATTTAGTGCAATGGCACTTAACTAAGGTGTCAGCATAAGTTATTATGTTAAACAGAAAATCAGCTGGTGTCCCAAACGATACAATTTCTGTTCTTCTCACATTGGTACAAGTATTACCATGATCCCATTTTCGAGTATATAGTACTAATACGTTTCCACTCATCTACTAGTGAATTTTCTTTCTCTGGAAATTCTCCTCTTCTAGGTACTAGCCACTTCCATCAAGTTGACCAAGAGAAAGGAGGTGAGCCATGTATTGCTGCAACCAGATAAGAACCATCTAAATTAGAGAGCATTGAGAAACAGAAGCTCGAAATTTCACAATCGAAAATCTTCCAATTTATATCAAGTCAAATGGATTGAAAAGTTTTCTTTATGTACTGCATTACATAAAGAAACCAGCAAAGTTGCATAGGAAGTACAAGAGCAATTTGAAAAGCACAACGAGAAGGGAGACCTAGTGTGGATTTAATCATCCAGGCTATGTCACAGTAACCAAAAAAGGTGAAATGATTTGACCCCTTCCAACACCATTGAATTCTAAGAACAACATACTTTTATTATCGCAAGCAATTTGCTTTTAACAAGTCATTGTGTTGGGGTCTGCTTGAACCTCCCTAGCGTCAACAAGTAATGGTAGATTGTTTGGCATGGCACTTTTCGAGGCACAAACAATTTAATAAAGTAGGATCAGCAGAAATTAGGAAAACATGGCAAAATTTATACTTAACACTAGTTGAGATGATTTGAAGCAATTACTTTAGCTTCCATAGAAATCGAATTTCTAGAGGAACAACAAATTTGTGCTTGAATCATGCGCGTGCGCACACATACACCCAAAAAAAAAATCTGATTAAGGTTTCAGCTTTCATCTAAGACCAGAAAACACAACCTTGTATTGCATACCAGGAATGAAATCATAAGAAGATTACTGAGAATTTGCAAAGCACACACATAAAATCATACATGATGGCACTGTGTAACTTACTGCATGATAGGCATATGGCGATTTCCCCTGACGCTCGAAGTGTTTAGCCATGATACAAAACTCAATCGGACCCCATTCCTCAGATTCAAAGCAATTGCCTAATGCTGCTTTATATAACTATCCAATCCAAACCATAGAACATATAAACCAAAGATATAAAATTTAAATCCTGGGGAAGCAATAAAACCAAGAGAAAATAAAGAGGCTACCTTAGCAGTGTCAGTTAAAAGCTCAGTTCCAGCAGGATACGACGCATAGAATTGATCAGCCCTTGAATAACCAGCTCTGGTTCTGCAAAATATACACCAAAAACAAGGCCAACCCATTAAAAGAAAAACAGCTAAAAAGCAGGAAAATATCCATCAAAACTAACAATTGAACGTACGTGTTGTTTGTATAAGCGTAGCTCAAAACAGCGACAAAGCAATAGAATCCAGTGTAGGACACAATTCTTCGGAACTTTTGAATCTTCAGAATTTCCTTGCAGCCGTCATAAAGATTGTATATCATCATGATTGTTTTCTGAAAATTTCGAGAAGTATTTCAATATCAAAACCGAGAATCATAAGTATCCTTCAAGCGAAAAGTATTGAGAAATAATTCTCAGTAAAAGAAAATGAATTTCAATATCCGAGATGAAACCAATTTATGATAGTATTATATTTGTCAAGCAAAACTAGAAAATTCCATCATGTACTGGCATTTGGAGGCGGGAATGTGGTGAAAATAATCAGACGGTTAGGCGAAAGAAGGGGGAAAATTATAAAAGAAAAGCAAAACCCAAAAGAAAAAAAAATCCGTACTATGATCCCATTGAAAAAACGGGTTTGAGGTTTGATAAGCAGGATTGATGGAAAGGCAGAGGCAGCCGGCGTAGAACCCACAGGAGTTCTAACAGCCATTTGTTGAAAATCTTGCTCTCCCCTCTTTGCCTCAGCCTTTTCATCCTTGTCGAATTTTTAACAGTAAAATTTTGGAAATAGAAGACATATCTTTCTGTGATTGAATTGAGGGCCTAACCTAATCGCAGCAGTTTCGCGGGTGCTATAGGCAAATTACAATGGCATTAGCGGCTGAATAAAATAAAACCCTACATCAACATTCTCGATCACTCGGTCGACCAAGTGAGGGCATCGATTAAGTGATGCTTACGTGGTCTTGATATCATTTTTTTAAAATTTATTTTTGGTTAGTTTTTGTCACATTGTTTGTGTCTCATTTATTTATTTAAAAAAAAAAAAATTAACATGAAGCAAGTAATGGCAGTTTCCAAGTCCAACCCAACATAGACATGAGATTCCGACAACAGAAGCTTTTTCTCTGTTCTTCTAAACTCTCAGACACAGCTCTCTTGTCGCCGTCGTCGATGTTCATATACGTTTTCACCGAAATTCCTTGAGATCGTTCGTTCCCCTTGCCGCATCAACTTTCGTAGGCAGCTTACTAAATTCTCTACCTCTTACTACTGACGGCATTGGCATCCATGTAGAAAAGAAACCTTGTCGTCATAACCCAGGTGCGTCCTAATTGCATAATCTCCATCCATATTTATCTTTCAATTTGCTTTGCTGTGCATTTCTTTTACGTTTCCATGTTTGGTTGCCGAGAAAACTGCTTGCAAACAAACTGCAAAAGAAGCCCGTTGGCTTCATTATTCAACAGTCTACAATCTTTTCTAAATTGTATTGAGGCTTGCATTTTTCTTTTTAACTTATATTTGATACTGTTCTTCTTGAAGCCAATTTTTCCAGTGTTCATCATGAATTTGCTGTCACTGCAAAAGTATAGATAAGCTCTTTGGCTGTTTACGTCTGTCTGTTCCCTAACCCTCTGCCTCAACTCCCTTTAAAGAACTACGTCCAATAATTTGAACTCCCAAATCAGCCCTCCAAGTCCACAAGATACGTATGCTCCTCCCTTCTAAGACTTTCTTAGTCTGCTAAACAAGCATATTCTTCGTAATCACCGAAGATCTTTGATCATAAGTTCCGTCTGCTTCATTTGTCATTCTACCTTCATTTATCATTCGACGACTCTTAAGCAGAAAGGTTTGGTAAACCTCTTTATGCTCTAGGTTGCAGACTTCTTGATGCCTTATGCTAGGTTTTGCAAATCTAATGGAATGAAGAAAAGGTTGCTGGATAAATTCAAAGATTTGTTTAAACTTGCTTGAATCTTTCCTGATTATTTCCCTCCCAAAATTTTAGCTTAAGACCATGGTTAAGGCTAGTCTCTTGTGGCTCAGGTTCTGGGTTCTTGCTGCTAGAAATTTTTCATTTTTATGTCTATGTATCTTTGATACTGAAAGAGACAATAGCTGTAGCAAATAAGAGCTAAGAAGAACTAGGAGTGCGATTTTACTGGAGGCAACAGGATGTAGTGGAAATGACGAAAGGTATTCTAAAGCTGATTAAAATATTGATGGTAATATATTTTCAACAAGATACTGCTGTGGAAAATGGAATTTAATTTACTATGATATATAAATAAGGATTCAGATATTTAGGTGTTACGTTATGGAAAACTGGATTTTCTAGCCCCTTGAATTAGTTGAAGCCAAGACATCTACCATGTATAATGAGATGAATCGAGCATTAACTACAAGGGAAAAATCCATCCTCAACTATTGGCTCATGCCTGAAATATTTATATTTAAAAAGAATCCTAATTGCAATGGCAACATGTAATCTCTATGGAAATCCTGAACTTTTATATGTGCTTGTTTGTATATTTATGAGCAAGATATACCCGTAATTGTGATTTTATCGGTAATAACTGCATCTTGAGTAGGAAAAAATCAATGTTTTATCTGAAAGGAAGCGGACATAATCTATACAGACTTGAGATTAGATTTTTAACCGATATCTGTCTTATATGTAATTGTTACTCTCGAAAACTGATAAACTTCCTTGATAATATGTGGATGTGCTTTGTAGGGAGATGTTGGATGTGGGAAAACTGTGGTTGCTTTTTTGGCATGCACGAAGGTTATTGCCCTCGGTTATCAGGTTGGCCAGATCAAGTTGCTGCCGTCTCACCTCCTTGATAAGCCTTTTCAAAATTAATCTATATATACTGCTAAGCATACTATAGGGTTCTGGTCACTTCTCTCATCATGGTAATATATATGAGTAATCTTCTTTGTCTTATGATTATCATTCCCTACTATAATACTCTTGACTGGTTTTTAAGAGGACATGGTTATGTTTTGAGTTGACTTTATCTTATTTATAGGCACCTTTCATGGTTCCTACTGAGTTGCCTGCAATCCAGCATTATGAACACTTTGTGAATCTGAGAGAGAAGATGGATGAGGTTGATTGTAAACCTTCTGTTGCTTTACCAACAGGAACAACCCCACTGAAGCAATCATGTCTGATTCATAAGGCTTGTATATCATCTGGTGCCTTTACATGGTGTATGATCATCTTGAGTTTTCTGACCTTTATGGACTTGGAGGATCTCCAAACCGGCAGTATCTCACATGTCATTGGAACCCATAGCATAATATCGGAAAAGGTAGAGTTTTCTTCTTTATGTATTGCTGCGGTGGATTTGTGCAATTTAGAGAGGAAAGTCTAACGGTAAGGTTGTCCACTTTTGTTGGGCTAGAAAATGATAAAATGTATGCAAATATCTAATGAGCTGTATGTGTCAATGGTGAAACTCTATTGAATGTGATATCTTGAGATTGCATTTCGGTCATCAATAGAATGGTGGATAACAATAGTTCTGACTGTCTGGCGATTATTTTCTTCTTTTCCATCTCTCACAGAAGTGATCACATTGAGAAGTGATCACATTATGTGTTATCCCTGTGTGTCTCTGGTTCTCTTAAAATATAAGTTTTCATCTATTTAGTTGCTAAAACTGAGAAGTTGATTATGCCATCTGAATGATTAAAAATTTGCAGAAAATATATCACAAGGGAAATCATTCCTGTCAGTAGCTGTGAGACTGATAAAGAAGACAATATTTTAAAGAAATTTGTTATTTGGTTTTTTTTAAAAAAAAGACACTGAAATACAGTCATAGGAGTTTTGCATTTGGACTACATAAATGTGTCCCTTCTGCTTCGTTTGTGATGAAGTATAATGTTCACCTAAAAAACTTGTGTGTTTCACTGCATTGTCAACATTCTCATGACCTTTTTTGGGCTCAATTTTCATCAAAATACTAGATATATTGCAAATGCAGCTTTATCTAAGTATCATTTGTCGCATTTGATTTTGGTAGAGGTGATTATTCCATTCTTAAATTCTTAGCAGGAGTTACTCTTTTTGTTATGCGCAAATGTTGTTATGATGAATTCATGGAGAAGCATAAATCTTACAGCTATATTATACTTTAACAAGCTCAAGAATGCAAGCGGCTGGCTTGGATGTTTCCTCTGAACATGACTCCTATATGGCTCCTCGTGTTCTTGCCATGTCAGTTACTCCTATCCCAAGGACCCTTGCTTTTGCTCTGTAAGGGGATATGTCCTTCACGCATGTATGTAGAATTTGCTACACTTCCAGCTGTTTGAATTCTGTATGGTTGCATTTCATATTTAAATAGATTAAGTCCTTGATTTAATGGTTAGTATTGAACAAATTTTTTTTATTATTATTTTTTAACTTATATCATGAGTCTGCCCAATTTTTTTCTTGAATATATCTTTTAGTAATGTAAAAAAGTTTATTTAAAAAAGAAGAAGAAAAATAGAGGCCTGATATATGGAAGTGTGCAAGACTCTAGGAAAGAAAGGAGTGTCTAAGTTTATGGCACCTACTACTGAAGAAACAATTGTAGGAAATCAGAAGAAAATCAAAATGATAGATTGAGGTTGGTTACTCAATCAGACCCAAGCTCATCTATGCTTGATGATTATTCGGACAACTTAATGGTGTACTTGAAGTACTTATTTACAGTAATGTTGCTCATTGTTGGCCAATGATTTTTCCCTGGTTCCTGAGCTGACAGATTACTGACTTACCTCCTGGAATGATACCTGTTAGAACACACGTCATTGAAGGAACTGATGATAGCTTTAAGATTATTTATCCGGTGAGGCATATTCTTGTACTAATCCGTTGAAATACTTCGTTTTCTGTTTCCATCTTACTTGAAAGGAAAAAGAACGACCATTTTTTGATAAATGAAAATGTGATGCTGTATAGTGTTAGTTTTGTAATATGTTTGGTGCCATTTTGGTTTGCCTTCACAAGCATTTTCTCTTATGCTTTTGGAGTCAAAAAAATATTGATGCAGTAGTTACTGCTGGGGAATGCTAATCAACCCATTTCATTTTAGAGAAGTCAATTAAAGAGAGAAAAACTAGAAAAGTAGAATTTGGTTATTTGCTTATTCGCCTGGTTTATTGTCATAACTTTGTAGAAAATCCTTATGAGCCTTCCGTGCTTCATAGAAATGAATGCTTAATTTGTGTGTAATTATGAAATTATTTAATTATTGTTCTCTGAACAATAAAAGGGGTGAAGCGAGACAAAGAAATATACATAACATGCATTCAACAAAATGCAGATCGTTAAGTTGTGCATGTACTTGATTTTGCCGATGTATTTCAAGTGGGGAAGAAACCAATAAATTGATTTGAACTTTTTCTTTTTGTAACAGATGATGTTAGAGGAGTTAGAAGCAGGAGGAAGAGTGTATTTTGTATATCCAGCCATTGAAAAATCTGAGCAATTACCGCAGCTTTGGGCTGCTTCTGCAGATATTGAGACCGTATTAAATCAGTTTCCAGATTATAACTGTGGGTTGAGAAGCTTTAGGTTTAGAGAAACAGATATCTTGCTTTCCTCTCAAGTAATTGAGATTGCTGTTGATGTTCAAGATGCATCTATGATGGTTGTTATGAATGCTGAGAGATTTGGAAAAAGCTCAGTTACACCAACTTAGAGGACGAGTTAGCCGTGGGGCCAGAAAGTCTAAATTTATATTACTAGCATCTACTGCCAGTAGCCTAAATGGCCTGAAGTTGCTTGAGAAGTCATGAGATGGCTTCCACTTAGCTAGTGTGGATCTTCTGCTTCGTGAACCTGGTGATTTACTCGGCAAAAAACAATCAGGGACACCTTCCTGAATTTCCTTGTTGCCAGATTGGAAATGGATGGCAATATTTTGCAAGAGGCACATGTTGCTGCATTCGTAAATGTTATTCCTCTTGCCCTTGTTTATTTAAGTGTTTTTTTTTTTTTTTAATTTCTTTCAACTTAGGCATGTCTTCGCATAGGAAATAGTTTTCCTTAGTAATAGTAATCCATTACAGGGAATATGTGCACTTCATTCTTGATTTAGATGCTAGTTTTATCTAAGCAATTAAGCATTGTGGAGGGATTTCCGCATTTCGGTGGACAATGTCTCAAGCATAAATGTTTCCTTTTTGACCTTCAGTGTTTCAGCGAAATAATTATTTAAACATGCACCACTAGCAGTAAAATCACTACTACCAAAATCCAGCTTTAGTCTATGATAATAGTACTATAGAGCTGGTTCACAACTACTGATAATGCCATGTCTCTGCTTTGAAATCCCAATTTTAGGCTAATGCTATAAGTTAATACCGTGTCGCATTAATCGGCCTCACTGAATGAGTTATACTGTAAATTCTGTTGCACTTCGTGCATCTGTAACACAAAACCGACACTGGTTTTTCTCCATGCAGAAAATCTTTGAGTGATTCGCATGACTTGGAATATTTTCCAGCACTCAAAGCAGAACTCAACATCATGCCACAGCCACTTTTGTCTTCTAGGGTGCATGGTGAATTCAAGTTTTCATAATTTAATATTAAACAGAGACTGCAAGCTTGGTGTCATGGTCCTAGAGAGGAGCCCTGAATCTCACATTGGTTGTATACTAAAGTTCGACTTGGAGCATACAGGTGTTCACACCATCTTCAACCTATTAAGTGTATTTAGTGGATAAAACCATAAAGCCCAATGAATAAAGCCGACAAGACCTTGCTGTTTGGTGCGGACCTTGACATTTGACAATGGTACTTAGACCTTGCTTATATAGCATTTTTTTTATAGGTGGGTTACTTGCTCTTTTCCTGTTATGCTAATTCGATGTGCTGTAAATCCAGAATCAACTAGTAGAAGCTGTACAGTTTTCAGAAATGGTCTATTTTGCTGTGAATAGATGATTCACAATTTTTTTTTTTTTTAAGTAGGAGACTGAATTACAATTGTACGAGTGTTATTACTATTAGGACATGTTAATTATGGCATCATTTAGCCACTTTCTATGAAAAGTTGGATTCAGGCATATATTCTTCAAGATTTCAGGAATGTTTAATTGGATTGATTCCTTTCACTATTTATATTTTTAGGTTCCAAGGTTTTTTTCTAAGAGCCAAATCAGTGTAGTTGATACATAATGGTTTTAAGGTAGAAGTTTCGATTTTTATATTTATACATATTAATTGTATCGATTTATACCAGTTAATATTAATTTATACTTATCTGTATTGTTTGGTACAAGAATTTTTTTTATTTTACTTATTTTATTTTTAATTAATTTCTAATTTCTTATATTAAAAATTTATAATTTTAAAATTTATATTTGTTTATAAATATATGTAAATATATATAATTGAGGTATATTTGCATGTTTATACAATTTATACATTTTATTGAGCAACTTAAAATAAGTTATAAATCTATACATATAGATGAAAAATATTTGAAAAATAGTGATAAACCTAAAACAGCATGTCAAATTACATCGGTATTTATATATATCAATGCTAAAACAAAAATGATGTATCCATTAATACGATATTGGCTACTTTGGGCCAAACATAAAGATAAAAGAAAACTATAATTTTTTTAAAATTCATATTTTTATCTTAACCAACAATCAAAAGATAAATGTATGATATATTTATTTGATAGACTATTAAAAGACAAATGATAATGTATTAAAAAATCTTAAAAATTTTGGGGACTAAGCTGATAATTATATTTGTCCCCTAATGCATAAAAATAAGACATAAACAAAAATAAAACACTAAATAAATATAAATTTTGTTTTGAGGATCATTTTAATTATATTTAGTATATAAATAAGGACAACTATCTAATACATTAAAAGTAAGTTTTTTAATTTCACAAACGGGATTAAAAAACCATTACCTATTTTATTTATTTATTTATTATTTTTTATATATACAAAAAAAATATAAGACATATTTTAATTTCATTTGTAAAATGAAAAATTTTACTGGAAATGTACCACATAGCTATCCTAGGGCTCTTTCAAAATTTTTGAGGGCACAACTACCCTCTGCCTTTGCCTAAATTCATATCCTCATTTGCGTGTCAGGGCTTCATGTATTGACATTTTATTATTTTTCTTCTGACAATTTAATAAAATACTCTTTAATAAGTTTTTTTTTTTAATTTTTTTAATGTAATTTTGAAAATTTTTTAATTTTTTTATGAAAATTTTGGACAAAATTCTAAGATATATATATATATATATATAGAAAGGGTTATAGTTTTTAAAATAACATTCAAACATCTATTCACATTTCTTTTTCTCAAACATGTATACATTATTATTATATTGAAACAGTGATTATTTTTAAATAGCGCAAGCAAGGCTGAAAAAACTATCATATATCGTAGTAACATATATTAAAATAAATAAATAAATTGATATGATGAAAAAAAAGATTTGATAATATTTTAAATAAATTCGTGAAATTAAAATTTTTTTTATCAATGATGTATTATCTATAATTTATATTTATATCTATAATCTTCAATCTACATAAAAATATAAATGTGGAGAAATTTTTTAATTGACAAAATTAATTATTTTCTTTATCATTTTTTTAAATTACCATCATAAAAAATATTATTATTAGATTTATTTAATTCATACGTAAAAATTTTATTTCATTAAAGATTTTCTTTAAAATAGAGTTATTAGATAATAAATTAAAAAAATTAAATTTAAATTGATTTATCTGGAATTTTTTTTATTAATCTTGAATAAATGTATTTGATAAATAAAGTTAAAATTTAAATTGAAATTTTTTATCTTCATAATCTTTAATTTTAGTTTAATATTATAAATAATAAATTTTATTTTAATTTGATGTAATTTACATATAAAATAAATTTAAATAATAATTCAAATTTTAATTAATATAAACTTTAATAATTTTATTTGTTTATTATATATATGAATTTAAAAAAAAACAGATAAATTAAAATTTATGAATACACATAAAATTAAATAAAAATAAAAATAACAGTCATTCCAGCGGTATCTATATTTTAAAATTATTATTATGTAAAAGCAATTAGTAAGACATTACGAACGCGGGTTGAGTTGCATGAGTCAGAGTCTTGCATTCGAACAATAATAACGCTTAATCAAAGCACAATTAATTAATTTTTAATAGATTATGAGTTTAAAATAAAAATTAATTAATTAAAGAGATAGTGCAAGAGAGAGAGAGAGTATTTTGTGTTGGGGGGTGGTGAAGAAGGAGGGTCCCACATGTTTGTGGACTGTGAGAGAGACTTGGAAACATGGGATGTTTTGGGGTTGGAATAAGAAGAGGAAAAAGAAGCGACGAGGGTGAGGGGGGGATCCCCGGAGTGTTAGGACCTGACAAGCAGACAAGTGGGGGGGCAAGTGGGGACCCACACCTGGTTCCCTACCCAATCATCAAAGGTGGGCTCCACTGGGTTTCCTTGTTCCATGTGTTGTCCCCTCACTAATCATATCAATGTCGGTCCCACCCCCACGCACGCCTTGCCTCTTTATTTTCTCTATACCCTTTAATTCTATGTCATCCATCATCCATCCATCCATCACATGAATTCAAATAAATAAATAAATAATCATCTCGGTATAATCAGTAAATCTGATTTAAATTAGAGTCGTTGAAAAGTTCAAGTAATTTATTATATTTAAATTACTTCATCTTTAAATATAATATTTTATAATTTAAATTAATTTATTTTAAATTATAATTTAATTAATTAAATAATATTTTTATTAAATTTTTAATTATAAAAATATAAATATTAATATAAAATAAATTTTTTATTTTATAAATAATGATATAAATTATTAAGTCGAATTGAATTTAAATTTGAATTATATTTAAAAATTTTTCGAATCGTGATATGATGAATAAACAAGTCTAGTTTAAACTTGTGTAGAACTGGGCAAGTGTAGCCTACTTTGATTCAAACTCCGTCTTAATTTTTAAATAAAGTTTTCAAAGTTTGGGTTCAATTCCACTGGGCTTAAGTTTATTTTTCAAGTAATAGTATTTTTAGTTGATATTAATTATAAAATATATTTAAAATTATAAATATATATAAATTTTAATACTAAAAATGTAAAACTTTTTTAAACTCTAACGGGTTGAATCTAACTTAAAAAAAATCAAAATTTTATTTATTTAAGTTTTGTTAATTCAAATCATAACTAATTTTAGTGTAACAATAACAAAAATAATTAGATCTTGACTTTAAAAATGGATAGTAATTTTTTTTTGGGTGATGTTATTCAAAATGTAAATCATTGACAAGAGGAATTTAAAAAAGAATAAGATTTACATCCTAATTTATCTACACCAAATTATTTGACTCACCTAACCCAAGAAAAGAAGTAAATTGGGGTTTTAAGCAACACTTTACTTTGTCACCAAATATTAAAAAAAACCAAAAAAAAAAGGAAGAAAAAGAGAAAATTTTGGCGTATGATTGTCATTGTCACACACAGTAAGCTAATTCCATTTCCATATGTTGAATACAAATATATGTAGTGGTTCTTCGATTAAAGGAATGAACAAAATGCCTTAAGTACCCCAACTTAAATTAAATTGAACCAGCTTGGTGAAAAAGGACTGTCCTTTTTCTCCTTTTTTTCTTTTTTTTTTTTGTGTTAAATCAATCAACTATATGATTATGATATTTTAATGACGTAAGCGCTTTAAACTTCAAACTACATTATTATAAGCTTTTCTCAAAAAAAAAAAAAGAAAAAAGAAAAAAGAAAAAAGAAAAAAGAAAAAGAAAAAACTACAATATAAGCTCATACCTTAAACTCCACCTTATTTTACCCATTGCCATTATATATATATATATATATGTATAACCAATTTCCTTTTTAGATTGCGACTTGTTGATGGTAATTACAAAATTAATCATATTCTAATTGTAAAATTGTTCAACTTTTTAGAAATGAGAATAAGATATA
Organism: Adansonia digitata; assembly: GCA_029448705.1. Classification (NCBI taxonomy): domain Eukaryota; kingdom Viridiplantae; phylum Streptophyta; class Magnoliopsida; order Malvales; family Malvaceae; genus Adansonia; species Adansonia digitata. The sequence continues at coordinate 5,437,089 of JAQSVH010000001.1, read as the reverse complement.
TATATTTTTGAAGTATTCGTTAAAAATATCTATATATGTTTTAAAAAAATTACATCTTATAATTTTAAATTTCTAAAATATTTTATAATTTTTGAATTGTTATTTGATACATTAGCAATAAAATTTTTTAATGTTATAAGTGAAGTTCGAAATATTTATTTAGGACATATTATTATATTTTAACTCCGTTTATGAAATTAAAAAAACTTAATTATTAATATATTGTATAGTTATTCATAATTTTTAAAATTTTTAGGAAATATGTGAATAATTTCTTTTTAGAAATACAATAAAATAAAATCTTTCGGCACCTTTTTTTCCCATGGAATAAAAACAGAAAAGCTACTGTTAAAAGGGAAAAAGATATTAATAATAGTCATTAATTCAAAATACCAACTT
>JAQSVH010000001.1:5396591-5409255 GCA_029448705.1 Adansonia digitata | reverse complement strand
AAATGAAAAAAATATTAATAAACAAACACCTTTTAAGTGAACCCTTAATAATTAAGTACTTAAAGTTGAAAAGATGATATTAGTGAATTTCTGAATTTGTTTTTGCTTTATTCTTTTATTCGAATTAAACTTAGGGGAAAAAAACATTTTAAATATAAAGACATGTGAAGAATTTTTTTTTTTTTTGATAATGCGGTCCTCAAGATTTTACTAGTGATAGTTTTTTTTATTAATTGGACTAATTTTTTTGATTTATGAAAGTATTAGAGGAAGAAATTTTCAAAAATTAAAAAAAAATATTTTAATAAAAGTATAAAACTATTCATTAGTCGAAATACTCGTTTGATCTAATAAGTTTGATTTAAATTATTATTAGTTCAAGATAGATTTTTGATAATTTGAATCGGTCAATATGAATTGCTATTTAAAAAATAAAATTAATTTTAAATTTTAATTATAAAATATTAATATATTTAGATTTTTTAATATATTTTTAACAGTAAAATATGATTTCAAATTAGATGGGATAAAATTTTTTATTTGAACTTAATCTAATCCGATTCATGAATATCTCTCTATATTTTGTTTTAAATCAATTAATTTTATTATCATTCTATATATGAAAATATTTCTAAAGTATAAATGAAGGAATCTTAATTAGGAAAGAAAACAAATAAGAGGCTTAGTTAATCATCTATATTAATTTGAAACATTGATTGCTCTAATCATCAAATATGTTCCCTGATTTAAGGAGGACTCAAGCACCTCATTTTCTTGAAGCAATTCCTTTGATGTAGTTGAATGCTTACAAGTTTGCCCTCCCCCCCTAAAAAAAAAAAATAGAAGCTCTTTGGCCCCGTCTTAAAACTTATAATTAAGCTATTATAAAAAAAAATAAGAATTTTAAAAATTAAATTAAAATTATTGTTAATTTTATTTTTCTAAGTATATTTTTTTTATAAATATTGAGTTAATATTTAATGAATTTAAATATTAAATAAAAATTAAAATATTTTTAAAAATAAAGAGGAGAAAATTTCCATTTTTATTTTTTTCTTGAAACTATTCTTTCCTTTTATTTTTTATTTTTATTGAAGCTAAGTTGATACTTTTGAAGAGTAGTGAAATGAACCGAAAATTATTAAATAGAGGTGAAACTAAAAAAAAATAATTTCAAGAAAATAGTAATTATCAGAATTATTAATAAAGAGACAGTAATTAATTTTTTACACCTTATTTCTTTCCTTTCTGCCTGAAATTGACCCCCAACAAATAAATATACTATATATAAATTATATAAATAAAAATAATATTTAAAAATAATAAAAAATTAAAGAATATTTTACATTAATCCTAAATTTATAAAATAAAAATATTATATTAAGTCTTAAATTATAAAATAATCTCAAATTATAATAAATCATGAATTATTATTTTAAAAATAAAAAATATTTTATATTAAATCTTGAATTATTATAGAAAGATTTTTATATTAAATTATATATTATAATAAATCTCGAATTATATTAAATACCAAATTAATATAAAAATAATAAAATAAAAATAAAAATATAGTTTGTATTAAATCCTGAATTACTAGTTAAAAATAACAAAAATTAAAAAATATTTTAGATTAAATATTTTTAGTCTTTTATTATATTTAATTGTATTTTAATATGTATAATTTATATATAATATAATAAAAAAGCAAAGTATATATAATATAACTTATGTAATCTATATAATTTATAATATATATAATTTATATATAATGAATTATATGTATAATTAATATATATATATATTGGTCAACAGTGAGAAAAACAACAGACAAAAAAGAGAAGAAATAAAAAAGGGTAAAAAAATTATTATTATTTTATTAATAATTTTAATAATTATTATTTACTTATTTAAAAATATTTTTTTGATTTTATCTTTATTTAATAATTATCAGAACGTTTTATTTTTTTGAGAATTCTCCTTAAAAAAACTTGATTGGCCAACTAGCTTTTAAGAGCTTCTCTCAAAACCTATTTCACTTAATTGATTTTTTTTAAGAGTTTTTTTTTTTAAACTTTGTTGATTCCATCTGTACTTTTAAAAAGTTTTTAAATCTCAAAAAATTAGATTAAACAAGATTTTTTTAAAATAAATTTAATTTAATTAATAATTAATAATTTATAATATATAAATATAAATATTTTTATATATTTATATTATTTTATTATTTTTTCGTGGATTGTGTGCTAATTGTAAATGTCAATCGCTCCCTACCCCATGATATTCCAAATTCTTATTCCTATTTCTCTCCCTTTTCATTATATAATTCTCTTCTTCTTTCCCTTCCTCTTTATTCTCTGTTTTTCATTCCCTCTCCTCTCGTTTTCTCTCAGTCTCTTTCCTCAGTGTCTTCAATTTCATCAGCCAAAAGCCCACAACCCTATTTATATATCAGGAAAAAAAATTGCAGAATTTCAAACGAATCTTATGCAGGAGCTAGCAGCAGGAACTTGTCGTAGAAACATGTATATTATCCTATATAAGTAACGGTTTTTTACTATCCCCATTTTGCCCTCTGTGTGCAACCATATTTCCCTTTAAATGTCCTTCTTAATCTCCTTCCAAAACATCCTTTGATCAGCTTTGCATACAACTTCAAAAAAAAAAAAGGGGAAAAAGAAGAGATACTATTTAGGATCTGTTTCAAGAAAGATGATTACTTGGCGCGATCTTTACACCGTTTTAACAGCGGTGATCCCACTGTATGTGGCTATGTTCTTAGCTTACGGCTCAGTGCGTTGGTGGAAGATTTTCTCCCCTGATCAGTGCTCTGGGATCAACCGCTTTGTCGCCATTTTCGCTGTTCCTCTCTTGTCTTTCCATTTCATTTCCACAAACGACCCTTACGCCATGAACTTCAGGTTCATTGCTGCCGACACCCTTCAGAAAATCATCATGTTGTTCGTACTTGGGTTGTGGACTAATTTCACTAGGAAAGGAAGCCTTGAATGGATGATCACGATCTTTTCCCTTTCCACTCTTCCGAACACTCTAGTCATGGGAATTCCTCTATTGATCGCCATGTACGGCAAGTACTCGGGGATGCTAATGGTTCAGGTCGTGGTTCTTCAGTGTATTATTTGGTACACTCTTCTTCTTTTCCTTTTCGAGTACCGTGCTGCCAAGATCCTTATCATGGAGCAGTTCCCCGAAACTGCGGCTTCCATTGTTTCCTTTAAAGTCGATTCCGATGTGGTTTCACTCGATGGCCGTGATTTTCTCGAAACCGACGCTGAAATCGGCGAAGACGGGAAGCTTCACGTTACTGTGAGGAAATCCAATGCTTCCAGGAGGTCCTTGGGGCCCTGTTCCCTTAATGCATTGACGCCCAGGCCCTCGAACCTTACCGGAGCTGACATATACAGCTTGAGCTCGTCTCGCAATCCGACCCCGAGAGGCTCGAATTTTAACAATTCGGACTTTTATTCCATGATGGGTATTCAAGGATTCCCTGGAAGGCAATCTAATTTCGGTCCAGCCGATTTGTACGCAGTTCAATCCTCGAGAGGAGCAACTCCAAGACCATCCAATTTTGAAGAAAGTTGTACCGTCATGTCTCCAAGATTTGGATTTTATCCAGTTCAGACAGTTCCTGATTCGTACCCTGCTCCAAATCCTGAATTTTCATCCGTGACAAAGGACACTAGTACTAAAAATAGCCACCCACAGCAGCAGAACGAGAAGAACAATAAAGTAAATCATGATGCAAAGGAATTGCACATGTTTGTATGGAGTTCCAGTGCTTCGCCGGTGTCAGAAGTCGGCGGACTTCACGTCTTTGGCGGGACAGATTTGGGAGCGTCCGAGCAATCTGGTCGGTCCGATCAGGGAGCTAAAGAGATCAGGATGTTGGTTGCCGATCACCCTCAAAACGGGGAAAGCAAAGGTATAATTATTTAAATAATTAATGAATTAATCCATCTAATTAGTTAACAATAGTAGCTTTACTGAAATGTTTCGAATTTCTTAAAATTTTCAATACTAGCAATATTATTAAATAAATTTGTTGGCAGCCATTGGCGACTTTAATGGAGAAGACTTTAGCTTTGCTGGAAGAGACGGAGTGGAAGAGGAGGGGAGAGAGAAAGAAGGGCCCACTGGACTGAATAAGTTGGGGTCCAGTTCAACAGCTGAGCTGCACCCTAAAGCCGCTGCCGGAGCACCGGAGTTGGGTGGTGCTGGTAACAAACAAATGCCTCCGGCCAGTGTAATAACCCGCCTGATTTTGATCATGGTATGGCGCAAGCTTATCCGAAACCCCAACACGTATTCCAGCCTCATTGGACTTGTTTGGTCCCTAATTGCTTTTAGGTATGTTCATCATTTTGGCAGTCACTTTAACCATAAAGGTTCAAACTTTATTCAACAAAGTACCTTTTTTTATTCTTTCGTATTTTCAGATTTGTCAATAAATTTACTGGTTTGGGGTTTTAATTGCAGGTGGCATGTGAGTATGCCCAAAATATTAGAGAAATCTATCTCCATCCTGTCAGATGCTGGACTAGGAATGGCCATGTTTAGCTTAGGTGGGCATTTCTGTTATTTTTTTCACACAAAAGAGGCTATATCCAATAGATTGAATTAAATCTCAAATTTTTTTCAAGAAAGAGACGGTTATTTGAAGAAGTGCTTGAAGCGCAGTTGACCTAAATAAGTTTATCACGTTAAATCTAGTAATCATTCAAAACCAAGTCTATAAGTTAATAAGTCTACACCAGTTAGTACACTTTGTAGTTACTAAGTTTAACTATTTATGATATTTTTTCCTAATCGAGGTAAAATGGGGGAAAAGGAATTTATGTACTTTAGGCACTGTGTCGATTTCTAGACCACAAGGTCTGGTAGGGCATGTGGTTTGGTAATGATGGGTAACCTGTCTAGGCAATGGCATGGTTGCACAGCTCACAGCCATAAATCTTTGGGCTAAAAGTGGGATTCACCTCCCGACATGTGGGGTCGTCTTTCGACGTTGGCCAGCAATCCAGGGTCGGTTGGCATCGGTGGTGATAGGTAGATGCCATTTTGAGGCCACCCTGTTAGTATAAGTGGTTGGACTGAAAGATTAGGCCCTTAGGGGGGAGATTTTAAATGACATTTATTGTTTTTCTAGGGGAAAGTCTTAATTTTTTTTTTGGTTGTTATATGGTGAAAAAGGTCTGTTTATGGCTCTGCAACCCAAGATCATCGCTTGTGGGAACTCTGTTGCTACCTTTGCAATGGCAGTTAGGTTCTTGACCGGTCCGGCTGTCATGGCTGCTGCTTCGATCGCAATAGGGTTGCGTGGCAAACTCCTCCGCATCGCCATTGTTCAGGTAAAAAAAGAAACTCGCCATCCTCCATAACTATTTGCCCACATCAGACTAATCTTGTCCAAATTAAATAGGCTGCTCTGCCACAAGGAATTGTACCATTTGTGTTTGCCAAAGAGTACAATGTTCACCCTGCAATTCTCAGCACTGCGTAAGTGAAAAAAAAAAAAAAACATTAATCCATGCTGTAATTCATAATCAAATCTGGTATCTTTAGCTGATAATCTGAATCTGTAAAATGTTGCAGGGTTATCTTTGGGATGTTGATAGCATTACCGATAACGCTAGTATACTACATTCTTCTAGGATTATGAAATATGAAACTGAACTTACGATTTGGAGCACTGATCACAACCGGATCACGTTTTAAAGCGTAAAACGAAGATTTTTCCGGCAAAGGGTTTCCAAAGTTTTGGGAGCTTGCTAGCTAAGCTAAAGATATTTGACGTGGAGACGTGACCATGAAACAAGGATCATGCTTCTATTAAAAGCCAAGTTTATCCAATTTCCTAGAGTTTTGAAAAAAGAAAAAAAAGGAAAAAGAAGGGCAATCCAGCAAATGGGAGACAATTGAAGAGGAAAACGAGGAAATTAAATGCTTCGTTGTAAAGTTTGATGTTCAAAGTTATAATGTCTATATTGCAAAGCGACAAAGGGATATGATTAATGAAATGAAGTAAAGCTAAGGGTTTTAAAATATTTTTTTTTATTAATTCTTAAGGAGGTAAAGAAAAGGAAGGGAAGCTGAAGTCAAAAGCAGCTGCCTAGCCAGCCCACAACCCTACTCTACAAAAGAAGTCATGTATTAGTTAAAGTGTAGTAGCTTTGTCAATTTTTTAAAGTTATATTTAATTATTTATCATATTAATTATATGATATTATTTTATTAAAATATTATTTATATTTAATTTTAAAAAATTTTAATTAAACGATTTATTTAATGAGGTGAATATAAATTTCTTTTAGAGAAAATTGAAGATCGGCACATTACCATATAAAATTAATGTCAAAATTGATTCATCATAATTATAATTATAACTATCATGAAATATCGTTGGATCGAGTTAAGTTTGGAAAGTAAAGATCTATTGAATTCAAAATATTTTTATTAATAGTTTTTTTAAAAAATATTTTTGTTATAAATAAAAATTAATTTTTATTTATTAAATAATAATTTAAATTAAATGAATTGATTTAATTTTAAAATTTCTTCTTTCAAAATCAAACCTGAATCAATAGATCTACCTTTCAACAGGTGTCTTTGCATTTACGAAGACATTGGCTTAAAACTAATTGGGATCATTTAAATTCAACAGAAAAAAAAAATCATCCTCAAAATAAAAAATAACGATGAGATGACATGAAAGATGCTTTCTACTATTATTATTACTTAAGGTGATTGAGACTTCGACACTGTTTGATGAGACGCTGAAAAAAAAGGGATTATATTCATTAGTTGTGTATATACATATACATATATATATATATTATATTTCGATGAAGTTGAAAAGAAAGAAATAAATGTTTTAGTGATTGGAGAAACCGTTAACCTACACCTTTTAAATTACAAAATAGATTGATCTCAAATTTTAACGGTAAGTAGTTGTATTTGTTAATATAGTCAATGTCAATTAGTTGGCAGTATCAAGTTGAGAGCCGGTTAAATGATAATTTTAGATACAGTCATCACTAGACTTGGAATTGATTTGTAAATAAGTAAATTTATTCATGAATTAAAATTTGATTAAATTTTTTTTATCTAGGTTTGAAGTAAAATTAAAAATTAAAAATTAATATTTTAATTAAAATTAAATATTTTAAATTAAAATAATAATTTAAATAAAATCGAATCGATTTAAATTATAAAAATTTTTATTTAAATTTATTTTAATATATAAATCAAATTTATCGTCTGTCTGGGTAATGAACAAATCTCCCTTCTAATGCCAAATGATTATTGATTGGTCCTGTGGTCCAATGTGGTCAAGTATAGTCCTAGGAATTTAGGCTTTTAGCCCATTCAAATGGATATTCAAGGGTACCACTACCAGGCTCGCATCATCTCTATGGCATCTTCTTTGATCCTGGTGATGGTCTATCTTTACGTAGGGTTTAAATAAAAATTACGATATTATAATTATTATTTTATAATTTTAATTTTTTATTATTAATTTTAATTATAATTAATCATGTAATATTTATAACGTTAACAATCATAAATAATAATGTGATTAAATTCGTCGATCAATTGAATCACCCTAATTGTGGTGTAGAGAGAATTGAAGTTCGATATTGACAAATCCACTTCAATGGAATATTATTATGCCTTTCTCTTTCCTTTTCCCTTCATTTATGGAAGGATCAAATAATTGCATATTTCCTCTCATCATTCTCCCGATTTCCTTTCGTTCCGAAAAATATAAGACAATCCTTTCTCCATCATTTCTATGCATTTTGTCTACAACCAAATAGAATGTTAGTATCGCATCTCAATTTCGCTAAATTATCTCATGAAATAGTATTTATAATATATAATAGGATTTTTCTAATGAATATATTTAAGGCCTTTTTTTTAATAAAAAAAATTATAGTCTCGGAATAGGAAAATAATTATAGATATTGAATTTAAACTCCACAATTATTAAATGTTACGTCTTAAAGAGACCGTATTAACTAAGTTATAACCTTGAGTTCAAAAAAAAATATCATTTTTAATCAAATTTATATTTTTTATAAATAAAAACCTTTATTAAATAGAATAATCCTGAATCTTTAAGCTTAAATCATTTATAATCTTTCAATCTATAATGGTCGGCCAGGAATTGTAGATTGAAAGATTAGAGTTTAGACCAGCTTTTTTCTAATGAAAACTTGGACTAATTAAGCAAGCCCATTATGAACTTTTTCATTTAATGTAAATAAATAATTATATATTACCAATTAAGCACATAAATTTGTCCAATAAATACATTTTTTATAAATATATTTTATAAAAATTACTTTTTTAATGAAGAACATTGTAATATTCTTTCTAATTAAGTTTTTCTCCCAAAAGAACAAAAAAAATGAAGATAACAATTCATAGTTTCAGAACCATACTTTCAATTTTGGAGTTGAAAGTTAGATAATTTCCTCTTAGACCTTTGTCACCCTTGCGTTAAAAAAAATTAATATTTTTAAAATCAAATTTAATTTGGACTTTCGGCTTTTAATTTAATTGGTTCAAATAATTCAATTAGGCAATTCAATTGAAACGATATATTTCAATAGCAATGAATGACTTTGATATTATATAAAGTATTAAATGTAATAAATGTTAACCAAATTATTATTTGGCTAAATAGTACGATTTTTTTTTTATATCAAATTAAGATATCAAAGGTTTAGTATCTAGAAAGATTAGTGTTTGCAGTCGTATTTGACTATTTGACTACAAAAGGAAAATAGCCATAGAAGTAAGATCTCAACTTCGTTTATCTATTATCTATTATTTTTTATTTTTTAAAAATATTTATATTCAATATCTATATTTCACACATATTTAAATATGATTATAAATGTGTATATATATAATTTTTTAAATATATTAAAAAATTTTAAAAATTAAATATAATAATATCAAATATATATCTATATTTCAAATTCGGATAACAATTACGACCATGGCTATTATTGCTATGCATCTACAATTTTTTCGACATGCCTTTTCTCTCTCTTTTTCACGTGTTTGGGTGAGTTTTAGATGCAGCCGAGAAGATGGACAAAAACACATGGACTCACATGAATTATATGCATTGCCTTGGCATTTGCCGGTGTTGCAATGTGACACTCTTTAATAAGTCTTACATATACACACAGAAACACACACATATATAAATATATATTACTAAAACTAATTAACTAAGCCTATCATCAACAATCTAGTCTTGTTTGCTTGCTCCAGTTTTCTTCAGCCAGCTACCTAGCCATGGACTTCCTTTTTGATGTTGATCTCTCACCAAATGTTCTATAGCATATGCATGGGAGATGGGACCATTCACCATGCTTATCATATCACATGGGTGTGGGCTCTCTTTCTTATTTATTTCCATTCCCCCCCCCCCTCTTCTAAAATCTTCTTTAACTTAGAACTAATCTTATATACACAAGATTAAATAAGTTTGAAGACTGTGTTATCCCTTCATTTGGTGGATTGATTTAAATTGGGCCAGTTTGATAAAGATATTTATATTCAAATTATTATTTAATTAACAAAATTATTTTATTTAAATTTATGATACAAAATAAATTTTTATATTTCAATATATTTTAAATAATTAAGTGAGATTTTTTGAATTCAATAAACTAAGTTAAGTTTGAGACAAGAAAACTTATTTACTATTCAAGCTTGACCCATAAATACAGCTATAATACTAAAAGATACGGAATATGAGCCATGATTTGGTTTGACAGCATTGTTAAGTTGGATTATTTATTGTTGATGCAAATGAGATTAGAGTACATATATATAAGATGAGGGTAATTCTCTTGTCCAAATATCGGAATCTAAAATCTTTAAATTTGAATGTTCAACTCTAATTATTACGGGCCGAAGATGTCACCTTGAGAAAATAATGAAGTTCAAGCACTTGAAGTTGAAAATAAAAACTATGTAAGCACTCAAGCATTTTAAATTGTTGTATTGTAGTATAAAAGTCATTGATGTTATAAAAAATGGTAAGAAAATAGGGGTTTTCTTGTATTTAATATACATAAACACTCTATCCTCATTTATAATCTTCTCCATTGGCTAAAGAAAAAGTTATGATTAGCATAAAAGATATTATTTCACATACAGTTGATTAGTAAAGTTTTTAGTATAAGTGGGGTTAGCAATTGTCACTTTAAAGTATATTTAAACAATTAATTAAAATAATAGGATATTTAATAAATTCTTAGCATCTATTATAAAATTAAAAAAAATTGTACTCTTATATAAAAAAAGAACTCTTAGTTTAATATGATTAATTATTTCTATAATTTAATGTTAAGTTTGGTTTGGGTAGATAAGAAGTGCCATTCACACTTGGCAATAGCATTGTTTTCAACGTAAATTATTTATAGGTCGAGTTCAGTTTGAATAATTTTTTTTTGTTTAGTTAAATTTGATCAAAGTAGATTAATTTTAAAAAAATATGTTTATTGTTTAAAATATTTAAAAAATATTTATATATATTTATAATTAATTTATGTAAAAATATTTTTATTATTTAGAAAGTAATTCAAACGAAACTGCCCAAATTATTAAATACATCCCAAACTTAATTTAATTCTAACAAAATTTATCAACTAAAACAATAAGCCGACTTGTGGACAGTTTGCAAATTGTAAAGCCTTGTTCTTGCTTAGAGTCGAATAAGAAATGTTCAATTAAAAAGTTTGTAATATTAGACACGATATAATTATGCGTTAAGAAAAATAATTAAAATATAATATAAAATAAGATATAATTTGAAAAAAAGAATGTAATACGAATATAGAAAATATATTACAATTAATATAATATGAATTATTAATACATAAAAACTTATATAAATATAAAATAACTTAAACATAATTATAATATGATAACATATGTAAATATAATATGAATATACGTATTATTAAATTTAATCCGCTGCTTGGGCATAATCATGTTGACGCGGAGTATGACGTGTACGGTGGAGATGCAGCTAGAGGCCTTGATTTGTAGAAAATAGTCCAAAAATGGAAGAGATAAATAAATAATCAGGCATGTACTGGGTACGTAGGCAACCCATTACAGTCGATGTGGGTCGGGGCAGCACGGTCCATGCACGTGCATGGCCCTGCCCTCGCCTTTGTTCCCACTTCCCACTTTATTAAAAAAAATTATATATAAATATATTATATGATCTTTTTTGTCACTCCCTAATCTAACGGCTTCTAATCATTGCATCAATACAAAACCCTTGACCATCATTTCCTCAAAAAGTTTTAGGGTCCCACCTTGAATGATCAGACGATCCATATCATATGCATAGCTTTGGCACTTTGTAACGACGAATCTAAAAAAGGTTCTCAACATTTTTTTATCGTCCTTTCTTTTTTCTTCATTTATTATTCTTTTTCAGTGTTTAATTTAAGGAAAAGAATAATCTCTATACTTACCGGAAAATATATTTAAAATATGAATGTAATAAAAAAAAAAGATGTTTATTAATTTAAAATATTAATGTAATAAAATATAAGATATCTTTGCATTTTTTGATACCATATATGGTGAAATGTCAAGCGCATTATTAAGTTATTAATCGATTATAAAAAATGAATAAATAACCAAAATTAAATAATAATAATAATAATAAAAGTATTAAAAATTAAAAGCAGCAATTGAAGGAAGGTAGCTTCAATTAAAACTTCAATAAATTATTAAAAATATCATGAATATATTAGCTTGCAACCACTATTAAACTATTTATTCGCCAATGCATTCATTTTTAATTTTTTTAAAAAATATATTAAATATATGTATTACTTTATATTTAAATTTTGATATATCTATATATAAATACTCAATTAGATGCAATTATAGATTAACGAGTAACAACAAAACTGGTAAAAGTCAACGCTGAAGTCTAAACAGATCAACGAGCTGACACGTGGGACATCCCCTACGCTTAAAAAACGCTGTTCATCTAAATCCGACCACCACCCTTAGCAGAATCTTCTTCTTCTGATCTCAAACCAGAGCCGTCTGATTGTAAAGTGCGGTGATCTAATAAGAACAAGACAAGAAAGACAACCAAACCCATATGATCATAAAAGCCTTTTTTTTAAATAAAAATGAAAATAAATAATGACAATTGATTTGATTGATCTTACTTTTGAACTCTTCCTTGCGTTCACAAACTTTTTATACTTAACAGCGTACACAACAAACTAAAAAAAATATATATATATTTTGTTTCTATAAAAGAAAGATCTGAAAGCTTAGGTTTTGGATTTTTTTTTTTTTGGGTGTGTTAATCGCAAAAGCAAGTTTTTGTTAAGATTCGTTTATTACTTTTGACGTTTTTAGAAAACGTGTTGTTTGTGAATTTGATTGATTTGATCCGTTTGATAAAGAGTTAAGTATGTCGGCTGCTGCTGACTCTTGATTTGTTGATGTAACTGCTGTTTCAAGCTCGATTTTGGTTGCAAATGGCGGGAGAGATTGAAGAGGCTTTCAACATTAGTTTTCAGGTATATATATTTTTTATCTTTAACTATAAAAGAAACATTTTATATGTTTTCCC
>JAQSVH010000001.1:5341137-5352500 GCA_029448705.1 Adansonia digitata | reverse complement strand
TATTTTTTATCATAAAATTTTATTTTTCATTTGATTTGGATATAAAATTAAATGAGATATTTTGTATTTTTATTCTTTACCACATCCTTTTTTTTATTTTTTTATTTGACACAAAAAAAATATTTGATGAAATATTATATTTTTGTTAAATTTTAGGAAAAACATCAATATAAAAAAAAAAGTTCAAAAAGGCTAACAATAAAAGTGTAACATGATTATTGACTTATGTCATCACTTGTAACTAACGACTTGAATAACAAAAAAAAAAAGAAAAAATGATTTTTATAATGAATAAAAATTATATGTTAGATTTTTAAAATATTTTTATTAATAATTATTGAAAATTAATATTAAAAATTTTAATTTTTTAAATCATTAAAAATTAAAAATTAATAAAAAAATTGAATCAAATAAAAAATAAATATTTAATATTTAATATTAAATTAAAATATAATAAAAATTTTAAATTTAATTTGATAAAAAAAAATCGAATCTCTTATCAAACTAACTAAGCCTCAACATTTTTAAATTAAAAAATATATATAAATTAATATACGCATTTAATCAAAGTAAGTACCTCATTTATTGCACCGTAATAATTCAACAAATGCAATGCTAAAGTTGATTTTGACTTTGTAATTGCTTTAATTATGAAACTTGGATTCATTTGATTTCTCTCCCCTCAACCCAAAAAAAAAAAAAATCAAGTTGAGAAGTTATTTTATGATATAAGATAAAAATATGTCATATAAATTGTATTTTACAATTAGATTATGACTTGAGATTAGCGTCTTTGATAATGATATTATAATATATTATGAAAAGCGTTATTCAGTATTTTAATTTAAATTAAAAATTTAGATAAGAAATTTGACGTTATAAAATGTATGGGTTTTGAGTGCATTCGCATGTCACTCTAATAATATTCAATATATGCATAAAGAAATGTGTAAAAATTGAAAAGAGAAAGCTCTAAGTAGATATATGGTAATTGTGTCTTATATTTTATTGTGTTAGCTGAACAAATTATAAATTTAATAAAATAATTAATATGCTAAAATTTTATATACGAATGCGATATGCATACTAAACATACCTTGTTAGTCGAGTTATATTCATTAAAAATGTAATATTTATATCATATTTTTATATTATATTTAAAATTATTATACCGAAATAATGATGTTAAAATCGAACTAAACCAATTGATTGGATTGAGATTTGGTCTAATTGATTCAGTACACTACCTCAACCGCCCATTAACTGAATCAATAGAAAAAGGATAAAAAATACGATAAATTAAAAAAAGACTAATTTATATATATTTTTAATTTTTTTAAAAAATTAATGGGTTTAAACCTGAACATTCTAATTTTATATTAATGATAATACGATTAAACTATATAAATATATTTATTAATTATTTATTATATATACTATTAAAATTTATTAAAAATTAATATAAATAATACAATTAATTGAATCAATTAAATAAAAAAAATCAAAAGTTGAACACAAATGGCTTTTTTGTCCTAAACTTTTAACCTTTGTAGCTGAATCGAGGATAAAGATAAAGGATATAAAAAAGAAACAAAATTAAAAAAAAAAAAGAATAAATGAAGTATAACGATAACCAATCACTCAATAAAATAAAAAACTCCCATAAACCCTAATTAAATTAAAAAAGAAGAAGGGGAAAACAGGGAAAGGAAGACTAGAAAGAGAAATATTATAGTGTTGAGGGAGAAGAAGGGGGAGGGAAGAGAGGGAAATTAAAGAAGAGGAAAAAAAAGGATAAAATAATAAAGAAAGGGAAAAGCAAAGAAAGAAAATAGGAATAGAAATAATAAGAAAGGGGAAAGAAGAGTGTTGTTGATAAAGAAGAGTTGATGGAAATGCGTGCTGATTCCGGTAGAAAAGGAACCTTCTCTGCACTCCTCCTTTTCCTCCTTTTGATCCTCATTTTGCCTAGTATCTGATCTTCTTCTTCTTCTTCTTCTACTCTGTTACTTTTAATCTTCTCTTCTAATCATCAAGCCTTTTTAAAATTTTTTTTTTTCTCTTCCTTGTCTTGTTTTATTGCTAAATTTCTTCTTCTTTTTCTTCTTCTTCTTCTTCTAGTGCTTGAATTTTTGGTCTTTCTATATTTGGTTTGAAAAACTAAAACCCACTACAAGTCACTGTGATTTTGATGCTTGAATCGATCCATGGATGCGTAAATCCGAGATTGGTTAAGCTCTGAATTTTTGGCATATTTCTGGGTTTTTCTTTTTCTTTCGGGTCAACTTTCTGTCCAATTTTTGAATTTTAGGGTTTATGTTGTTGTCGTTGAATTCGTGATTGGGGAATTTGTTTGTTGGGTTATTATTGTTATTGTTGTTGTGATTTTTGTATGTGTAAATATTGTGTTATGAGATTTGTGTAGTCAAAAAAATTTGTTTTGGGGGAAGATTGATTAATTTTCGTCTTGGAAATATTTTGTGATTCCGCGGAGAATTTTAATTCCATTTTCCTTTTACTGACATCTTTTGAGAAAATAAAGCAAAAAAAGTGTCAAAATCAATCAATTTTAAGCTCTTAAAACCCATACCCTAAAAAATAAAGTAAAACTCACCATTTTTATTGTGGGTTTTTATTATATTTTCAATACTTCCATATTAAACTCAAGATTTTTTTCCCTTAAATACTGACTTAGATGATTAACATGGAGAAAACAGGGTGATAGGAATTACTGTGGGGGGTGCTTGGGATTCCTATGGGAGTACCTGATAGCTCACTATTAGATCTAATAGAAAAAGCTAGGTCTTGGAATTCGCGGGGAGTAAGTGATCTTTCCGGTTTCACTGGTGAAGAATTTGGGATGCTGGAAAACGGTGCTTGCAAAAAAATGTGTTGTTGTGAATGTTATGTGAAGTTTGTTGATGAATTCTCCCTTAGATACCCTTGTGAAAGTTGTGGCCTTTGGTTGTGTTCTAAATGTGTTGAAAGATATGAATCCCCTGTTGTTGTTGTTGATGTTGATCAATCGGATAATGTAAAGAGTAATGGTATTTCTAGGATGATTAGTGTTAAATCTTGCAAGTTTTGTTGTGACGGGGTTAATCGCAGGCCTGAAAGTGGAGGAAGGAAGTATTCTGAGAAAGTACATCCTTCTGAGTCTCTCCGGGAGAGCCCGGAACCACCATCCCCTTGTTCTGTGAGTAATGAATCCATTAGGAATGATCGTGTTGCTCAATATCTCGAAGCACATGATCGTGGGTTTTCACTGCAGCCGGTAACTAGCAAGACCATGACTCCATTTATTGCTCATCCTTGTCCAGTATCTACTCAGCGATCTTCCTGCAGGTATACTTTCGCTTGTATTGCAAAATTATGCTGAAATATTGTTTTTTATGCATATAGGAGACACCCCATTAACCTCCTAAAGTTAGTATTTTTTTAACCATATTTTTTCATCACTTCCTCCCTGCTAGTGAATTTGATATTAGTTGTGTATTTATTGGTTGTTCTCTTAACCTTCTTGTTTGATCATTTTCCCTCTGGGAATGAATGTGTTTTCATCTGTGTATTTATTGGTATAGGAGTGATGAAGAGGACGCTGATGATTCTGATAAGCTCTTTTTGAGCCCTTTGGCTGAATACTATCAGGATGTTTCGAATATAGATTCTACTAGTATTAGCGCTAGACAGGAATTTTATAGTTTTAAATCTGTGGGATCAAGTCCTTCCGTCAGCCCCTCTAGGAACAATTTTACTCCTTATAGAGTTGGGCATTCTGTACAGCGGAGGCAACATGGGAGCCCAATGGCTCAGGATGTTGGTCCCTTTGATCAAGAAAACATCGCTGTTTTGGAAAAGCCAGAGACAGGGATTGAGGAACCGGGGAATACTGATGATCACTCTGACGATGAGTCTATCGCTCGTAATCAATATTCAAAGTTGCAAACGCCATTAGATTTCGAAAACAATGGCCTAATATGGTATCCCCCACCAGCTGAGGATGAGAATGATGAGGCAGAGAGCAGCTTCTTTACATATGATGATGAAGATGATGATATTGGAGATTCTGGTGCAATGTTCTCATCAAGTAGTAGCCTTTCAAGTGTCTTCCCAGCAAAGGAGAAACAAGAGGGAAACAAGGAACCTATTAGAGCTGTAGTACAGGGGCATTTTAGGGCCCTTGTGTTTCAGCTTTTACAGGGCGAGGGTATCAAAGTTGAGGATAGTGCTGGGGACTGGCTTGACATTGTCACAGCAATAGCATGGCAAGCTGCTGATTTTGTGAAACCAGATACTAGCAGGGGAGGCAGTATGGATCCTGGGGATTATGTGAAGGTCAAGTGTATAGCGTCAGGAACTCCCAGTGAGAGGTGTGGGCTGCTTTAAGTTTCTTCAGTTATTCTAAAGTTCAAATGTTCTATTGTTTTTCCCTTTTGGTTGCTTATTTTATCGATTATTAATTTGTGAATTCCATCATTCTTGCAGCACTGTTGTCAAGGGAGTGGTTTGTACAAAAAATGTAAAACACAAGCGTATGACCTCACAATACAAAAATCCTAGATTACTTATTTTAGGAGGGGCCCTTGAATTTCTGAAAGTTCCAACTCAGCTGGCATCTTTTAGTACATTACTTCAACAGGTTTGTTCAAAAACTTATTCCATTTATGCAGGTCGATAGAAGGTTTTGTGATTAATCAATTGCATTTATGTCCGTTCTTTGTTTATGTGTTCTAAACATTTGTCATTTGGACAGGAGAATGATCATCTCAAGATGATCATTTCAAAGATTGAGGCTCTTCGCCCCAATGTTCTGCTGGTAGAAAAGAGTGTGTCTTCCTATGCCCAAGAGTATCTACTTGCTAAGGAAATTTCATTAGTGCTCAATGTGAAAAGGCCATTACTGGAGCATATAGCAAGGTGCACTGGAGCTCTTGTTTGTCCATCAGTTGATAATTTATCTACTACACGATTGGGGCACTGCGAACTCTTCCGGTTGGAGAAAGTATCTGAAGAACATGAGATGGCCAATCAGTTTAACAAGAAACCATCAAAAACGCTAATGTTCTTTGAAGGTTGTCCCAGGCGTTTAGGTTGCACGGTAATTTTTTCTATTTTTGCCTATGATTCATTTTTTATGTCTCTGAATTGTGGAAATTTAGAGCCAAGTAAGCTTCCATCTTCTTTTGGAGTCTTGATAGGGTATGCACTGGGTGCCCACATATTTTAGTTATGATATTTTGATGCTTTAGTTCCTTACAATCCTGAAACTCCACTGCATTTCCATTGTTTTGGTTAATTTTTCTTTGCTTCTTTATGTGGCACAAACATTTTTTTAGTTGTGGCCTTTCCAAATTTCTTCATTTTAGATTCTGTCCCTTTCTATGACAACAATTGTACGGTCCTATCGCTTGTTTTTCTTTTTCTAATAAATGCTTTATGCTCTTCCTTCTGTCCCTCCATTTATGTTTGTGCATGTCACTATGATAGTATTGGCAATAGAGTGATTGTTTTATTATATGTGAGTTGTGCCACATTTCTCTAGGAGTATTCTAGTTACATATTCTGTGCTGATAGTGGAAAAGGAGAAATGTGTAGAAGGATTATATGTAATATAGTTCGATGTTGTTTTTCCTCTCTTTCTGATCATTATAGACTCTTGAGGGGTTCTAAATCGTTTTGCTCATGTGAATGGCAAAACAGCATGGGGCAAGTAAATATATGGACGTTTGCATGCATGCTGAAATAGAATGTCAAACTTTCTTGTAGGAATGCATGCACTGATCTGTATTTTAATGAAATATATGTGATCTTCCAAAGATGTTTGGCATGATTGTTTGTTTCTCTTTATAGGTCTTGCTGAGGGGCAGATCTCGTGAAGAGCTAAAGAAGGTTAAACATGTTGTTCAGTATGCTATTTTTGCAGCCTATCACTTATCCCTTGAGACTTCCTTCCTTGCGGATGAAGGTGCTACTCTGCCTAAGATGAAAGTAAAACGTTCAATGGCTGTTCCAGAGAAAATGAAGGATGGCAATAGTGTTTCGATTGTACCTGTTTCCTTTCCTCCATCTTGTTTCAACACAATAGTCAATGCTTCTGCTCAGAATGATGTATCTCTGGGTCTCAATCCAGAGCAAGGAGGATTGGAATCATTGTCTGAGCAGTGTGATCAAATTCATTTTTTTCCTTCATCTGGTGGTTCTCTTCTTGATGCTTGCAATGATGATTTACCATCTGTTGCGGGTTTGGACATGTATTCTTTGGAACAATTCAAGAATTCGAAGCTGTCAGCTATGTTGCCTTGTGATATTATTAGAGATTTTCCACAATCTGAATTGGAAGAAACCGTGCCTGAAGAGAGTCATTTTGGCAAGCTTCATGAATTGGTAAAATCTGAAAACGTTGAAGAAGATGAAGCTTCCAGTGAATACTTTTCGCCTACTGACACGCACCAGAGTATATTGATTTCATTCTCAAGCCGGTGTGTGCTGAAAAGAACTGTATGCGAACGTTCACGGCTCCTGCGAATAAAGTTTTATGGTTCTTTTGATAAACCACTAGGAAGATACCTTCGCGATGACCTGTTTGATCAAGTAACTCATTTCAGGCTTCGCGTGCCTTCATTTGAGATTGCCAGTTCTATGTTTCAGTTATTTAATTTAATTGGTTTTTTTTTGCAGGCATCGCACTGTCGGTCATGTAATGAGCCAGCTGAAGCCCATGTCATATGTTATACTCACCAGCAAGGAAATCTGACAATCAATGTAAGACGCCTTTCCTCTCTTAAGCTGCCTGGTGAACGGGATGGGAAGATATGGATGTGGCACCGATGCCTAAGGTGTGCTTATATAGATGGGGTTCCTCCAGCAACTCATAGAGTAGTTATGTCTGATGCTGCCTGGGGACTTTCTTTTGGAAAGTTTTTGGAGCTTAGTTTTTCAAATCATGCGACTGCTAATCGTGTTGCAACATGTGGTCATTCATTGCAGAGGGACTGCCTTCGTTTCTATGGGTAAATGCTGTAAAGTTTAAATCTTTAATAATTTTTGGCAGTTTTGAGTATGATGTTGATAGTTATGAGATTATCATTTCACAGATTTGGGAACATGGTTGCATTCTTCCGCTATTCCCCAATCGAAATACTATCAGTACATTTGCCGCCACCAATGCTGGAATTTAGTGGAGATATTCAGCAGGAATTTATTAGAAAAGAGGCCGCTGAGGTTTGTTATCTATTTCCCTCTTGTTCTTATACCATTGGAATCAGATTTTTTTTTTTTTCCCGAAATTATTGACTATTATGTCTGCTTCTGTAGCTAATGGTCAAAATGGAAATGTTGTATGCGGAGGTGTCTGATGTACTTGACAGCATTGAACAGAAGAATAATTCTGCTGGCTGTCAATCATCAAATGCAAATGAGTTTCTGAATCACATTATGGAACTGCGAGGTCAGATTCAAAAGGAGAAAAATGATTACAATGTAAGCACACTGAATATTAGTTATCAGCATGACCTTGAATATTTCTTGGTGGTATGTGACAGTGTTTGATATTTTGTATATCTCTGTTATCTTTGAACTATACTGTTGAAAGGTGAATTTTATCATTTAACTTTTTTTTCTTTTTTGTTTATAGGGTTTGCTACAGCCAGTTTTGGAGACTTCAGAGCCGGGTCTAGCAGCTATGGACATCCTAGAGCTGAATCGCTTATGGCGTTCACTTTTAATTGGTTTGTATGTTTGGGATCGGCAACTTTGTTCATTAGATGCTCTTATTAAGAAAGATTCTGCTGTTAAAGCTGAAGTGGATCATTCCGAGGATGGGAAACTTGGTGCTCATGAACAAAATGCCTGCAAATCCTCAGATTCGCAGGAACCTTCTAGGAATGACATAAAGTTGGAGAAGAACCCTATTTTATTAACCTTGGAATCTGTTGTGCCAAAAGAATCTGACTTGGCATTGTATAATCAAAAGAGAGAGGAGGATGTGCAGCCAGATGACAGCATTACATCTCCGGCATCTGCTCTATCTGAAAGAATAGATTCTGCTTGGACAGGTACTGATCTACATACATTGAAAGTTCAACTTCCAGAAGCATATCAAGGAGATGAGCTCCAAGCTGGTTTGATGAGGCCAACAAGTAAATTCAGTAATCTTCCATTGATGAAGTTAACATCTCCAAGGAGGCTTCATTCTTTTGATTCTGCATTGAGATTCCAAGAAAGAATTCAGAAAGGATTGTATCCCTCTTCATTGCATTTATCAACACTTAGATCTTTCCATGCTTCTGGAGATTACAGAAATATGGTTAGAGATCCTGTTTCTAATGCAACGAGGACTCACTTATATACGTTGCCACTAGAGGAACAAAAGTTGAATTTGTTACTCAGTTCCACACCCATTTTAATCACCTCTGCATCTCATGTGGCTGAAGGGGCTCGGCTACTTCTTTCGCAGAGGGGCCATAGTGATATTGTTATTGCCGTTTATGACTGTGATCCTGCAAGTATAATATCATATGCTCTTAGTTCGAAAGAATATGATCAGCGGGTTGCTGATAAGTCTAATGAAATTGGAGGAGGCTGGAGTTTTAGTGACAAGAGCATAGAAGATTCTTCGGTTTCCAGCTTTTCACCCTGGCAGTCATTTGGTTCTCTTAACCTGGACTATGTACATTATGGAAGTTTGGGTTCAGAAGATGCCTCATCATCTGCGGGTGCCACGTTTGCTGATACGAAAAGGTCTCCACATTTAACAGTTTCTTTTGGAGATGATTCTTCAGCTGCTGGTGGCAAAGTGAAGTTTTCAGTGACTTGTTATTTTGCAAAACAATTCGACTCTCTTAGAAGAAAATGTTGCCCTAGTGAAGTGGATTTTTTGCATTCCTTGAGCCGCTGTCAAAAATGGAGTGCACAAGGGGGAAAGAGCAATGTATATTTTGCCAAATCTTTAGATGAGAGATTCATTATAAAACAAGTGCAAAAGACGGAGTTAGAATCATTTGATGAATTTGCTCCGGAATACTTCAAGTATTTGACAGATTCTCTTACCTCTGGAAGCCCTACTTGTCTAGCAAAAATTCTTGGCATTTATCAGGTTTTTGCACTTGTACTTTACCTTTTGAAAGCTTTGTGTCTGTGCATACAATCAGGGTGTGGAGGGTCTAATATATGAACAAATTTATTGTATTTCTTTGTTGTTCGCTTTATGACAGGTCTCTGTGAAACACCTTAAAGGTGGCAAAGAAACAAAAATGGATCTTGTAGTGATGGAGAACCTATTTTTCAGAAGAAGTATTTCAACAGTTTATGATCTCAAGGGTTCTATAAGATCACGATACAATCCAGATACAATGGGAACGAACAAAGTACTGCTAGATATGAATCTGTTAGAAACACTGCGAACAGAGCCCATTTTTCTTGGAAGCAAGGCAAAGAGAATTCTCGAGAGAGCTATTTGGAATGATACATCTTTTCTGGCAGTAAGTCGCTTTCAGCAGGGGAACTTGTAAAAATGGTTTTATCGTCTTTCAAATTCTTACTGCTCTATGTTTGAAGTAGGAACAAGTTTTGAATGTGATGCTGTAACCGAAATCTTGATGATGTTAACCAAGTTCTTCCACCGGACTTGAGATTCCTTTTGGATTTGCATTTTTAATTTAGCATTATTATTATTATTATTATTATTATTATTATCTGAGGAACGTGTGCTGTGCTTTTTCAGTCGGTGGACGTCATGGACTATTCGTTACTGGTTGGAGTGGACGAGGAGCGCAAAGAACTGGTTCTGGGA
This sequence comes from Adansonia digitata, assembly GCA_029448705.1. Classification (NCBI taxonomy): domain Eukaryota; kingdom Viridiplantae; phylum Streptophyta; class Magnoliopsida; order Malvales; family Malvaceae; genus Adansonia; species Adansonia digitata. The sequence continues at coordinate 5,342,710 of JAQSVH010000001.1, read as the reverse complement.
ATTATCGATTTCATGAGACAATATACCTGGGACAAGCAGTTGGAGACATGGGTTAAGGCATCTGGGATACTAGGTGGGCCAAAGAATGAATCACCGACAATCATTTCTCCCAAACAATACAAGAAAAGATTCCGGAAAGCTATGACTACTTATTTTCTCACAATACCTGATCAATGGAGTTCATGATTTGTTGTTTCATCGTTGATTCATTGGTTCATTAATAAGCCTATAAGAAAATTGTAATTGCTGATAAATGAGAAGCCAACAAGCGTTCGAGCTATCTCTCCTGTGTGCCGGGTGTTCTTCTCTTCATTCCCCGTCTTTTTCTATCGGCAAATTCTTTTCATTGTGGTTAGAACTTCCCTACAACTGAAAAATGTGCACAATGTGGAGAGGGTGGTGGGGAGGGGGGACGTAGTTTTCTTTTTGAGGGCTCTTTTTAATGACCTCTGAAGAAAGGGTAGAGTTGAGGGCTCTTTTATTGTTTAATGTATATATCCTTTCTCTTCTGCATGTGCAATTTTTTTTTCTTCGTCTTTAACACGTCGTAATTTGGAGCTTTTAATTTTTCAACTCTTTAGGAAACAGCAGGGTTAACAAAACTTGGACCATAAGTTGTTGTCCATCCATGTTCCTGTAAATTTCCAAGGCATTGGTTGGGTTGAAAAGCAATTTTAACGTATAAAATTTAGTTGAAAAGGTGTGGAAATGGCTGTCTAAAAGCCTAAAAATTTTGCTTTTTGTTGGTGTTCTATCTTTAGAGGAGGCAAAATGAATGAACTGAAAAAAATCCAAAATCTAAACTCCCATTTGGTTTTGATTTGTTGAAACAGAAAAAAAGTTAAATTCGAAATGTTTTGAATTTAAAAAAAAAATCAAATAATTCAGAGGAATTTGAATTTGGCATGAATTGAAAAAAAATGTAAAATAATTAAATTTATCATAGAATCTAGAAATAACTTGGTTTGAATACGAATTCGGTTGAAACCCAAGAGGCTCGAATCTTAAAACGGTTTGAACTTAAACCGACATTCCCGGATTTGAATTTGAACCCATTCGGCTTGCCCTTTTCCACACCTCTAGTTCTGTCTCTTTTTTGACAAAAGTAGAATTTGAAACCAGGTTTTGTGGAGACAGGTGAAGTTTCTAAAGTAAGATTTTATCTATCATTTTGATTATTTATTTGTGTTAAGCAGTTAAGCTACTTCTAGGCATTGAAATTTGAAGGCTGCCTAAACCTGCATGTCTCGTTACTGCTTACTGGTGAATGTAACCGAGACATCTTTCTTCAACCTCACGGAAGTTGTACAGTTCGAATTTTCCTATATTTGCTGTTAAATTCATTTTTGATTTTTATTATTCCATTTTGTTCTTTTACTAATATTGTCAATGTTTCTAAGTATATATATATATATATATATATGTATATAACCACAGTTCAAAAATTACTCATATAGAGTAATAATTTACCATGAAAAGAAGATTATTTAACAAAATTTATTCGTAAATTATTTTATTATTTCTTAAATTTATATCTGGATCAATGACTTACTTAATTCTCCATTCATGCTCC
>JAQSVH010000001.1:5315699-5333543 GCA_029448705.1 Adansonia digitata | reverse complement strand
AAAGGGTGCTTGCGAAAAAAGATGTTATTTTGAATGTGATACGAAGCTTGTTGATAAATTCTCTTATAGATACCGCTGCCAGAACTGTGGTCGTTGGATATGTTCTAAATGTGTTGCAAGTTATGAATCCCCTGTTGTTATGATTGATGTTGATCAATCATATAATGTAAAGGGTAACGATTTTTCTAGAATGATGAGTGCTAAATCTTGCAAGTTTTGTTGTGATGGGGTTAATTTGAGGCGTGAAGGTGGAGGAAGGAAGTATTGTGAGAAAGTGCATCCTTCTGAGTCTCCCCGGGAGAGCCCAGAACCACCATCCCCTTGTTCTGTGAACAGTGAAACCATCGGAAGTGATCATCTTGCCCAATATAGTGAAGCCCCTGATTGTGGGTTGGTAAGCAGCAAGAGTATGACTTCATTTAGTACTCAGCCTTCTCTAGTATCCATTCGGCAATCTCCCAGCAGGTATATATTGGTTTACTTGGCAATAATTATGCTGAAATATTTTTTTTTTTAATTTTTAAATGTATAATAGGATACACCCAAGCCTCTAAAGTTGTTTTTTTCTTCTTGGCCTTGTTTTTTCATCTTTTTTCCCCTGGCAGTGAATGTGTTTATTTGTGTGTTTACTGGTGTAGGAGTGATGAAGAAGATGCTGATGATTCTGATAAGCATTTTTTGAGTCCTTCGGCTGAATATTATCAGGATGTTTCAGATATAGATTCACGTAGTATTAGTGCTAGGCATGAGTTTTGTAGTTTTAAGTCTGTGGGATCGAGTCCTTCAGTCAGCCCCTCTAGGAACAATTTTACTCCTTATAGAGTTGGGCTTTCTGTACAGCAGAGGCAAGAAGGGAGCCCAATGGCTCAGCATGTTGGTCCCTTTCATCAAGAAAACATGGCTTCCTTTGATCAAGAAAACATGGCTGCTTTAAGAAAGCCAGAAACAGGGACTGAGGAACCAGAGAATACTGATGATTACTCTGATGATTCTATTTTTCCTAATCAATATGCAAAGTCTCAAAAGCCATTGGATTTTGAGAACAATGGTCTAATATGGTTTCCACCACCACCTGAGGATGAGAATGATGAGGCAGAGAGTAGCTTCTTTACATACGATGATGAAGATGATGATATTGGGGATTCTGGTGCAATGTTCTCATCAAGTTCAAGTATGTTCCTAGCAAGGGAGAAACAAAATGAGGGAAACAAAGAACCTCTCAGAGCTGTAATACGGGGGCACTTTAGGGCTCTTGTGTCACAACTTTTACAGGGCGAGGGTATCAAAGTTGGTAAAGAGGATAATGCTGGAGACTGGCTTGACATTATCACAGCAATAGCATGGCAAGCTGCAAATTTTGTGAAACCAGATACTAGCAGAGGAGGCAGTATGGATCCTGGGGATTATGTCAAGGTTAAGTGTATAGCGTCAGGAACTCCCAGTGAAAGGTGTGGGCTGCTTTAACTTTCTTCAGATATTCTAAAGTAAAAATTTTCTACTGATTTTCCGGTTTTATTCTTATTATATGAGTTCTTCACTCTTGAATTCCTTCATTCTTCCAGCACCCTTGTCAAGGGAGTGGTCTGTACAAAAAATATAAAACACAAGCGCATGACCTCTCAATACAAAAACCCTAGATTACTTCTTTTAGGAGGAGCGCTTGAATTTCTGAAAGTTCCAAATCAGCTGGCATCTTTTAATACGTTACTTCAACAGGTTTGTTCAAAAATCTTGTTTCCATTTATGCAGGTCAATAGAAGTTTTTTCTGACAATCGCATTTGTGTTCTAAATGTTTGCCATTTGACAGGAAAATGATCATCTCAAGATGATCATTGCAAAGATTGAGGCTCTTCGCCCTAATGTTTTGCTGGTAGAAAAGAGTGTGTCTTCATATGCCCAAGAGCATCTACTTGCAAAGGAAATATCGTTAGTGCTCAATGTGAAAAGGCCATTACTGGAGCGTATAGCAAGGTGCAGTGGTGCTTTTGTTTGTCCATCAATTGATAATTTATCTACTACACGATTGGGGCACTGCGAACTGTTCCGTTTGGAGAAAGTATCTGAAGAACATGAGATGGCCAATCAGTTTAACAAGAAACCATCAAAAACTTTGATGTTTTTTGAAGGTTGTCCCAGGCGCTTAGGTTGCACGGTAATATTTTCTTTTTATGCATATGATTTATTTGTTATTATGGAATTTTGAACCACCTAAACTTTCCGTCTTCTTTTGTAGGCGTGATATGGTGTACACTGGGTGTCCACATATTTGAATTATGAGCATTTTGCTGCCTGAATTGCTTCTGTGTCCTGAAACTTTCTTGTGCTTCTTTATGTGGCAGGAACATTTTTAGCTGAGGCCTTACCAAATTTCCTTATTTAAGATTCTGTTCCTTTTTTATTACAACAGTAGTATGGCCCCATTACTCTTTTTTCTTTTTCTAATAAATGCTTTTATGCCCTTCCGTCACTTCATTTATGCATTCTGTGTCACTATGATACTATTGGAAATTGAGTGGTTTGACTATATCTGAGTTGTTGTGCCACCTCTCTAGAAGTGTTCTTGTTGTGTATTCAGTGCAGAAAGTGAAAAGAAGAAATCTGTTGCAAGATTAGATGTGATCAAATTCCATGATGTTATTAGTCGCTTTGCTGTTGAGGAGTAGTAATTGATTTGTTCGTGTGGATGGTAAAATAGCATGGGGCTGGTAAATATATGGTTATTTGCATGTATGATGAAATAGTATGTCAATCTTTCTTCTAGGCATGTATTCATCTGTAGTTTAATTAAATATAATATGATCTTCATGCCAGAATTTCCAAAGGTTTTTACCATGATTGTTTCTAATCAATTTGCTTTGTTTCTCTTTATAGGTCCTGCTGAGGGGCAAATCACGTAAAGAACTAAAGAAGGTTAAACATGTTGTCCAATATGCTGTTTTTGCAGCGTATCACTTATCCCTTGAAACTTCCTTCCTTGCTGATGAAGGTGCTACTCTGCCTAAAATGAAAGTAAAACATTCAATTGCTGGACCAGAGAAAATGCAGACTGACAATGTTGTTTCAGTTGCCCCCAGTTCCTTCGATTCATCCAGTCTCAATGCAATGGTCAATGCTTCTGCTCAAAACAATGCATCTCTGAGTCTCAATCCAGAGCAAGGAGGTTTGGAATCGTTGTCTGAGCAGTATGATCAAAGTCATTTTTTCCCTTCATCTGGTGGTTCTTTTCTTGATGTATGCAATGATGATTTGGAACCTATTATGGATTTGGACTTGTCTGCTTTGGACCAATTCAAGGATTTTGAGATGTCCACTATGTTGCCTTGTGATATTAGAGATTGTCCACGATCTGAATTGCAAGAAACAATGACTGAAGAGGAAAGGAATCTTGGCAAGATTCATGAATTGGCAAAATCTCAAAAGATTGATGAAGATGAAGCTTCGGCTGAATATTTTTCAGCCACTGATACGCACCAGAGTATATTGGTTTCATTTTCAAGCCGGTGTGTGCTGAAAGGAACTGTATGTGAACGTTCACGGCTCTTACGGATAAAGTTCTATGGGTCTTGTGATAAACCACTGGGAAGATACCTTCGTGATGACCTGTTTGATCAAGTACATTTCGGACTTTGAGTGTCGTCAATTGAGAATACTGGTTCTATGTTTCAATTATATAATTTAATATGTTTTCTTTGCAGGCATCTTGTTGCCGTTCGTGTAACGAGCCAACTGAAGCCCATGTCATATGTTATACTCACCAGCAAGGAAATCTGACAATCAATGTAAGGCGCCTTTCTTCTCTTAAGCTACCTGGTGAACGGGATGGGAAGATATGGATGTGGCACCGATGCCTTAGGTGTGCTTATGCAGATGGGGTTCCTCCAGCAACTCATAGAGTGGTTATGTCTGATGCTGCCTGGGGACTTTCTTTTGGAAAGTTTCTGGAGCTTAGTTTTTCAAATCATGCAACTGCTAATCGTGTTGCAACCTGTGGTCATTCATTGCAGAGGGACTGTCTTCGTTTTTATGGGTAAATGCTGTAAAGTTTAAATCTTTAATCTTTCTTGACAGATAAGTATTATGTTGATAGTTACAAGGAGTATGACTTCACAGGTTTGGCAACATGGTTGCATTCTTCCGCTATTCCCCAATTGATATACTATCGGTACATTTACCTCCATCAACGCTTGAATTTAGTGGAGATGTTCAGCAAGAGTGGGTTAGAAAAGAGGCAGCTGAGGTTTGTGATCTATTTTCCTTTTAGTTCTTATGCCACTGAAATTTGCTTATTCTGAAATTGCTAACTGTTATGTCTCCTTCTACAGCTAATGGTCAAAATGGAAATGTTGTATGCGGAGGTATCTGATGTATTTGACAGCATTGAACAGAAGAGTAAATCATCAAATGCATGTGAGTTATCGAATCACATTATGGAACTGAGAGATCAGATTCGAAAGGAGAGAAATGATTACAATGTAAGCAACCTGAATATTAGTTACCTATATGATCTTGGAGTATTGCTTGGTAGAATGTTTGTGACTTACTGTATCTATGTTAGCCTTGAACTGTGCTGTTGAAATATGATTTTTTTTATCAATTGTTGACTAGTTTTTTTGTTTATAGGGTTTGCTACAACCAGTTGTTATGGAGACATCAGAACTTGGTCTAGTAGCTATGGACATCCTAGAACTGAATCGCTTAAGGCGTTCACTTTTAATTGGTTTGCATGTATGGGATCAGCAGCTTCAGTCATTGGACTCTCTTCTTAGGAAGGGTTCTGCTGTCAAAGCTGAAGTCGGTCATTACAAAGATGGGAAAGTTGATGCACATGAGCAAAATGACTGCAGATCCTCAGATTTACAGGAGCCTCCTAAGATTGACTCACGGTTGGAGCAGAACTCTAGTTTAACAACCTTGGAATCTAATGTGCTAGAAGAATCTGACTTGGCATTGTGTAATCAAAAGAGAGAGGAGGATGGCCAGCTGGATGAAAGCATCTCATCTCCTCCATCTACTTTATCTGAGAGAATAGATTCTGCTTGGACAGGTACGGATCTACTTACTTTGAAAGTTCAACATCCAGAAGCATCTCAGGGAGATGAGCCCCAAGCTAGTTTGATCCGGCCAACTAGTAAAATTGATAATCTCCGTTTGAGAAAGGTAGCATCTCCAATGAGGGTTCATTCTTTTGATTCTGCATTGAGATTCCAAGAAAGAATTCAGAAGGGATTGTACCCCTTGTCATTGCGTTTGTCGCCACTTAGGTCTTTTCATGCTTCTAGAGATTACAGGAATATGGTGAGAGATCCTGTATCTAATGTAACAAGGACCTACTCCTATACATTGCCACTAGAGGCACAAAAGTTGAATTTGTTACTCAGTTCCACACCCACCTTAATCACCTGTGCATCTCATGTGGCTGAGGGGGCTCGGCTGCTTCTTCAGCAGAGGGGCCATACTGACATTGTTATTGCTGTTTATGACAATGATCCCGCAAGTATAATATCATATGTCCTTAGTTCCAAAGAATATGATGAGTGGGTTGCTGATAAGCCCAATGAAATTGGAGGAGGCTGGATTGTTAGTGACAGGAGCAAAGAAGATTCTGCAGCTTCCAGCTTTTCATCGTGGCAATCATATGGCTCTCTTGACCTGGATTATATACATTATGGAAGTTTCAGCTCCGAAGATACCTCATCATCAATGGGTGCCATGTTTGCTGATACAAAAAGGTCTCCACATTTAACAGTTTCTTTTGGAGATGATTCTTCTGCTGCTGGTGGCAAAGTGAAGTTTACTGTGACTTGTTATTTTGCAAAACAGTTTGATTCTCTTAGAAGAAAATGTTGCCCTAATGAAGTGGATTTTTTGCGTTCCTTGAGCCGCTGTAAGAAATGGAGTGCACAAGGGGGAAAGAGCAATGTGTATTTTGCCAAATCATTAGATGAGAGATTCATCATAAAGCAAGTACTAAAAACGGAGTTAGAATCTTTTGATGAATTTGCACCGGAATACTTCAAGCATTTGCAAGATTCTTTTAGCTCGGGAAGCCCAACTTGCCTTGCAAAAATTCTTGGTATCTATCAGGTTTGTCCTCTTACTTTTCCTTTTGGAAGCATTGTATCTGTGCATCCAGTTGCGGTCTGGAGGGTCTTATATGTCAGGTTTAGTTGTAATTCTTTTTGGTTGTCTTGATGATAGGTCTCTGTAAAACACCTGAAAGGTGGAAAAGAAACAAAAATGGATCTTGTGGTGATGGAGAACCTGTTTTTCAGAAGAAATATCTCAAGGGTTTATGATCTTAAGGGCTCTGCAAGATCAAGGTATAATCCCGATACAACAGGGAGAAACAAAGTTCTGCTAGACATGAATCTGTTAGAAACATTGCGAACAGAGCCTATTTTTCTCAGCAGCAGGGCAAAGAGAAATCTGGAGAGAGCTATTTGGAACGACACATCTTTTCTGGCAGTAAGTTGCCTTCACCATGAGAACCTGTAAAAATGGTTTGTCATGAATGCGATGATGTAACCAAAATTTTTGTGATGTTAAGCAAGTTCTGCGCTTGGACTTAGGATTCTTTTTCCCATTTATATTTTTTATTCTAGTAATTATCTATTGAACGTTTTCTGCTGTGCTTTTCAGTCTGTCGCTGTCATGGACTATTCATTGCTGGTTGGAGTGGACGAGGAGAACAAAGAGCTTGTTTTGGGAATTATTGATTTCATGAGACAATATACCTGGGACAAGCACTTTGAGACATGGGTTAAAGCATCTGGGATACTAGGTGGGCCAAAGAATGCATCCCCAACAATTATTTCTCCGAAACAGTACAAGAAAAGGTTCCGGAAGGCTATGACTACATATTTTCTCACGGTACCGGATCAATGGACTTCATGATCTGTTTCATCATTGATTCATTGGTTCATTAATAAAGGCATAAGAAAATTGTAATTGCTGATAAATGAGAAGGGAGCCTTCTCTTTCTCTCACTCACTCCCACCTGGTATTTGCTCTTTTATCCATCTTCTTCTGGCAAAATCTCTTTTTTTGTGGGTAGAATTGGCCTACAAGTAAAAGATCTATGCATGTGGGGAGGGAGGGAACGAAGTTTCTTTTGAGGGCTCTTTTTAATGACCTCTAAAAGAAAGGGAAGAGTGGAGAGGCTCCATTGTAATGTGTTATATATCTTTTCTCATTTGCAAGTTCAAAAATTTCTAGGAAGAAACCAAGGTTCCTTTTTGCTTAACACGCACTCTTTAGGAAACTGCAGGTGAAGAAAACTTGGATTTTAAGTTGTTCTTCATCCATGACCATATGCCTGTACAATGTGCAAGCAGCATTAGTTAAAGTTGGGAAGCAATTTTACGTGTAAAATTTTAGTTAAAATGGTTTTGAAATGGTTGTCTAAAGATTTACTTTTTCTGGGCTAGCTACGCATCGACAGCTTCCTAAACCTGCATGTCTCCTTGTCAATACAACCAAAAACTTACATATCTTTAATGGGTTAACAAGGCCAGGAGCTAATATCTGTTCTTCGTATGTTTTATCACCCAAAATGGTAAAGGCCTGAAAAGTTGAGCCTCCTTCAATTAAAATGTAAAAGCAAATAGCATCCTTTAGTGTTTTAAACCCCAAACCACACGACAAAATTGAAACGGAACATGTAAGCACCCAATAAAAAAAATTGTTCCATATAAGCCTCTGTTTTCTTTTTCATTATCTAGTTATAACTGATGTTGATACTTTGATAAATATTTAACCTTTAGTATCTTTATTTTAAAGTTGATCAAACCATATTTTAGTTAAACCGGTTAATGAAATTAAACCAAATAAGTATAACTTCCATATACTCGCCAAACCGATGAAGATAATATCTGCAAATAGTGGCATGCGTTGATATTAAATAGATTTCTTTCGAAGAATATATATATATATTTTTTAAAATTTGAAAGCCTGCTCGAAAAATGAAAATGTTAGGATAAATAATTAAGGCTTATTGGGAGACTCTGATCAAGAAATTAAAAGCCCGTTTAGATTTTGAACAAAATCTTAGACATAAAAATTAAAATTAAAATCCGACTCAATTATTTAATAAAAAATTTTGAAGCCTAAAAATCTGGAAGTGGCATAATTGTAGAGAGTCGATTTTTAAAGGGAAGAGAGAAAACACTGAATAGACAAAGAGAAGATAAGTAGGGTTTAATAGAAATGAGATTGACGGTGTAAAATAGTGATTTATTATGAAAATCTAATGATGTAGTTTTGTGATAAATGCAATGAAATGACAATTAAAACACAAAGGTGAAAATGAACTTTTATCTATTTTAAACCATTCGGAAGTAGACAAAAAAGACAAAGCATATAAAATGTTACCATAAAACATTTTTAACGAAATATAAAATAAATCACCATATAACTATATAGAGAGAGTCAATGCAGGAGATTTTCCATTGTCATCCCCGGTAAAGGTTACATCTCTCACTCTAAAGCTCTTTCATGAATTCCCCTAAAAGCTTTGAAAGCTAAATTTGTTGTATGTACACAGAAAACAAAGTGAGTATCAAATGTAAGGACGAGCTCTAGAGAGGATGTGGGAAATTTGACTGTCGAGGTCAGGACACCCATCTTCCATGGCTTTGGCTCTGAATTTTATTTGGATTACGTTTTTTCTCATCCTTCGGTTTCTTAGGAACTAACTGCTATTTGGCTCCCTCCTTCACTGATTGGCATGAAACTAACCCGTTTCTGCAAGGAACAAAACAAAACTTTCGTTAACTGTGAGCTCAAGATATCATTCCATTATTTAATCAGACAATAATTTGAAAATACTTAATACTTAATTCAATTTATTTTTAAAATTATCTTTAAAATATGATGTTCAACAGATTTAAAATTTAAATATTAATATTTCGGTTGTAAAAATATATACAGTACAATCTTTGGTGAAATGCTTTGGATGTATATACTACAAGACATGCATGCATATCTAAAAGATCAAAAAGAAAGTAAACTCAACAAATTAATCATTTAGTTTAGTCAATTATTTTTTTCATAATTTTCTTCCTTGAATGATCTTGGGAAATGAATCAAATGACGTAAAGGAGAAAAGGTGGACAAGAATACATGTGGTAAATATAATTGTCAAACAACATTTTAATAAAATTATATATGTAAAGAAACGAAAGATCGATATATCTTCAGTCAAAAATGTTCCTAGGTTGCCCTTTTTCCCATTGGAATTTTATTCCAATTAGTCAGGGATAAACAAAGACTCTCGGTTCATATTTAGCTGTCAAGGAGGCTCCACCATAGAACTGATAAGTTTTTTGACCTCGTATGAAAGTATAACATATTTATTAAATACGAAAATAATATAATAAATAAAAACATGATAAATTTAAATACAATTAAATAATTAGTGTGATACATTTAATATATTTATTATATTTATATTTAAGATCTATATAATTAAAAAAAAAATCTTAAAAGTTATATAAGAGTCGATATGTGAAATTTGTGGCAGTATATTTTGTCTTCTATGACAAATGATAGTATGAATTTCTTACTTTTGAAGATCATAATTCATAACCTCGATCTTTGGTCGAATTCACGTTGAGTCTAGATAGAGATGTGGCTTGGAATGATAGATAGTTTCAAGTTTTGATAGAAGTCCAGCAAAGACAAGTCAATTATAGAGCCATAAAATTCAAATTCAGATGCATTTATTTCTAGGCCCAAGATCCAAAGTTTTGGTTTTTGAAAACCTTCATTGGTACGAGTCAAATTTTGCTTCAAAATCAGAACTTAGAACCATGTTCTCGACGACTTTAAAGAGGGGCCAAAGACCGAAAAGAAAATGGTTCTAAACTTTGGGTCGTATAAAATTAATGTACTTTGTGTACGTCATACCGTTCACACGTTGTAACTAAAATATATAATAAATCAAAAATGTCAACTGCTGTCAGCATATTCTAAAAAACTTGTTATGTTTAAGTTTTTAGAAAATAGGGGAAAATCAAAAAGCGGAAAAATCCAATGAAAGAATAGCATGAAAACAGGATCATTGTCCGGTGAAAACTAACCTCACGGGCCTTGAAACCTTCTCGGATGCTTCCATGGCTACTGTTCCAATGAACTTGTTGGTGCTGCTGCGCAGGCGCAGGCATAGCTTCACGTGGGCTGCTGTTTCTGGTGTTTGCCAGGCAAAGTTGCATGATTTTCTCAGCTGCCTCGGTCTCATCTTTGCTTTCTTTCATCAATCTCTCGACTTCTGCCTTGGGAAGCCTCATCTTCACCCTCATTGCTCCACTTTTTTCCGACCCTTCTTCTTCAGACTCCTCGGGTATCGCAATTTTTTTCATGAGTGTAAGATCGGATACAGATCTCCTCGACAGCATCAGGTTCTCGAGCCTGTCTTTCGCACTCATGTCTATCCCCGACCGAACCCTTCTTGGAACTCTCTCTTTGGGAGCTTCTGGCAACACTACCAAGAAATAAAGCCTCTTGGGCTCCAAGTTTTGATGTGGTTGCAAAGCCTTTGCTCGAGTACCGTAGTGCTTAACAGCTTCTGATTCTAGCAAAACATGTCCTGGATAATCTTTCACCACCTCTTCAGCTTTCACTGGGGTCTTCAATTTGAATGTTTCGCCATTAATCTTCATCACTTTGGTCGTCTTTTTTCCCCCCAGACTATTCCCCATTTGCCTACTAACAGCTTTACCTAGTTTTGTTTTTTGCCTCTGACAATGAAATATTAAGCTACAAAGCTGGAAATTTGGTTGCTTCTTGGCCTATTTTAAAGCATACACATATTCGGTGGGTGTAATTAAGTCTATATATAAATGCGTATTTGATGCTTGAGGGATCATTGGTGGTCAACAAAGAGGGCAAACCTTTTAAAATGTAGGCCAAAGTTTACGTTTGACAATAACAAAAAATAAATAAATAAAAGAAAAGTACGTAAGGTATCGCTTTCAATAAATAATTCTCACACATAACTAACTAAAGTTCAGCCATTGTATAATCTTAAACATTTGTCAATGTGAAATCAGATAAAAGTAAACCGTCTACAAACAATTTAACAACCATATATAAAAAATATATAACCCCAAAAAAGGGACTTTAATCAATGTCCAAAATCATGGCCGTGACATGTGGGGGTGAAATTAACATCATAGCAAAATCATGGAAAACCCTTCACATATTCTTCCGTGGGAAATCATGGACAATTTTTCACTACTTTCTATTTTTTATTAAAATATTATAATCGATTTTATAAATAATGATATAAAGAAATAAAAATAAATAATTTCTTTTTATTATCTATTATTTTTATTAAAAAAATTGGTCTGATCGTGAGATAAGTTTGATATCTAAAATAATTGTTCTTTTCTTCTTATTGCAGTCGAAAATGGTTTACGGTAATCACGGCGTGGGAAACTGATTTAAGACTTCCTTTTATTATTTTTAATTGTTAAAAACTTAAAATTAAAGCCGCACATGTTTACTCATCAATTTCAGCATGAACGATCGAAGAAACCTACTTTTGTCGACCACCAACCATTATTTTGTTCTTTTCACTATTCTTTCCAGGTATAAAAATGACTGCTAAGATTGATTTTGTCTCCTAAAGAGAAAGAGAAAGGTTTTATTTTTTTTATTTTTTTTTGAGGCTTAAGCTCGTTTTTGGGCATGTTATTTCATTGGATTTTTGCGACGTTTGGGTTTGAATGACGCAGAGGTCTAAACTGACCGTCCGCTCATCAACTTGGAAGTCATTTACTTGCAAGGCCGGGCTATGTTTGGTTACTGTATTTGGATTCTCAATTTTTTTAAAAAAAATTATATTTAATATTTATATCTAATATAGAGAATGCTATAATTATGAAAGTATGATCTTATAAATAAGAAAAAAAAAGTATTTATATTCAAGATTTATATCTGATAAAAAAACGAATATAAATATGAAAGTGTGATCTTATAAATATATAAAAAAATTTTAAAGATTTAATATACTCGTATCGTGTTAAAGGTGTTTATAAATTTAACTCGATCGTAACTCAAATTTTTTCAATTTTGTTACCCAAACCTGCTTAGTAAAATCGTTTGGCTATCAAAAAATTTAAAGAATTATTTTTAAATTTTTTGAATAACGACTTGAGTTATGTCAACCTGATAAAAAAAAAAATCATATCCAAATAAGAGTTATGTCAACCTGACAAAAAAAATATCATATCCAAACAAGCTAAATCTAACCCAATTTGAACCGTACTTGTTGGATTGGTTGAGTATCAGACCTTTTGACAATTCTATATCAAATACATACCGTAATCAAACACCTAAATTCAAAATATACATTTTTATCATTTTTTTCCTCAATTTAATGTCATTCTCCTAAAAATAGTTCCATTTACGACACTCCACCTTCTTGTAGAAGATAAAATCATTTCGATGAATTTAAGGGCAGCATCATGATCTGTCATATGGTTTTTTTTTCCTCATTTTTTTTTCTTGTGCATATGTAAGCTTATTGAATTTCGAAACTATAGAAAAAAAAATATTCTTCTGTTATGTTGTAACATTTTATTTTTATTCAATATTCAATGTCGAGACTTTTTCTTATCTTAGAAGTCACTTTGCATATGAAATTGGTCTAAGTTCTTAAATGAATAATATGTACTATATAGTCCCAATTGTTGGCTTGATTTTCATCTTGCGAATTCTAAATTCTAAGATTCAAGGCTTTCAGATAATACATATATATATATATTATGGAAGTATAGCAAATTGAAAGGCTTAAAAATAGTAATTCAATACAAACAACTTGTTAATTGTGGGGAAACCAATTTTGGAAAACCAGAGGAAGAAATGACAAAGAGGTTAAGGGAAAAAAACAAACTAAAATTTATTAAAAAAAAAGGCTTTGCTAACGAGTGCTTTATAACTTTTTTTTTTTTGAAGATTAGTTAAAACATTATTTATTGTAATACAATTATTAACAATTTTATTTATTATTTTTAATATATTAAATTAAAATTATTATTATGTATGATAATCTTAAAAATTACTTTTAAAACATCCCTTACTAAAATCCAACAGAAAAAGCACATGACAACCAAGTTGTTCATGCAGATCCAAATTCAGCGTACTTATCTTCGCGTGACTTTTTTTTTTTTCAATCAACAATAGCGACTGGAAAACCGCCGCCACTATCCTACCCATTCAAAGCTCTTTTTCCATTATTTTCCCGTTTAAGTTTTTATAAACGCTGCTTTTGCTTTTCAGAACGAAAAAACATGGGGGCGGGGGCACGTTTTATAAACAATTCCCACGCCTTCTTTTACGTTCAACTTCTTTTATGATCTTATCCTAAACTTAAAACAACGGTTTATAAATTTTAGCTATCCAATTAGTTCACATAATTATTTTAAAAAATAAAATTAGTAAATTAAAATTTGAATTGTAATGAAACTTTTATCACAATTTTTTCCTTCGACCTGGTGCTTTATGCATGGGAATTATACCAAGAAAAAGAGACATTAACATTTTATAGCAGTAAACGTACTGTGTGGCTTTTATCGTAACCCATCAATGTCATTTATACATGGGTTTCGATGCTTTCACTCGATAAGGAGGCCGACCAACAAAACTGTGTTTTGCTTAAACAATAACATAGAATAAGCCAAATCCAGCAGTGGTTTATATATATAGTACGCAGCATCATTTATGTTAACATAGCAAGAATGTTCTTTTGTCGATTTTAACAGGCTTTCATACATTGGAATTGATTTTCATAGAAGTTCTTTATGCTTCCAATTAGTCGCGGTTGGATTTTCGAATATATTTTTGCCAAACCACAACCGTGACAAATTGCTGGAGATGTCATTCTCAAGACAACTAAATGCCTTACAGGAAATTTGTCCATTAGCCAAAATCCAATATCACCTCGATGCTCTGTTTCTATACAAGTTTTAGAACCAATAGGAGGAACCCTAACAATTTTGCGGTCTTAAATCCATTATATTATATAGAAAAAGTAAATATATAGGAATTTCCATGGCTATATAAGACACTTCAGGCTACCAACAGTTGATGTTTCTCAAAACCAGCAAGAGATGAGATCAAACCGAAAGCAATCGCTCATTAACTAAAAGATCAAATGAATTTTTTTACACTCTCATCAACGAAAGAATGAATACATAGAGAGCAACGAGAATAACCTTGTATCTCATGCTCAGCTCCTAAGTTCTCCTGTTTGAAAGGAATAGAATGGTAACTTTGCGAAACAATTAGAGTCAATCAAGAAGAAAAAAAAAAAAAAGAACAACCTCTCTATTGCAACCAAAACAGTCAGAGATGCTGTAATTTGCGAAGATGCTCCAACAATGAAATAGCCTTACGCTTGGCCCTCTCTGTGCCACTCTTGGTAAGCTCTGTCAAGGGTATGGTAGCACCAAGCCTACTTATGCAGGAAAGATTCTCAGTATCTCTTTTACACAAACAAAGCAAAATGGCAGCTGCATTCTCTTTGTTGCGGGGCAAACCTGTTCTTAGAAGATCAATTAAAACTGGTATGGTACTAGCCTTTACAATAGCAGCCTTAGCATCATGGTTGCTAGCAAGAACTGACAGTATCGTCAGAGCCTCATCGACCATGCCGTTTCTTGAATCTGTAAGCATCTTCAGCAGGGCTGGTATAATTCCAGCTCTGACGGCCCTGCCTTTGTTCCCCTGATAATGGCATAGATTGAACAGAGCGGTTGCGGCATCTTTCTTCCCTCTAGCGCTCCCATGTTGTAGCAAATCTACCAAAGCTGGTATTGCCCCTGATGCACCAATTATTATTTTGTTCTCATCTGCAAGTGACAAACTAAAGAGAGTAGCTGCCGCATTCTCTCTTGCTTCCATGCTTCCGGCTCTGAGGACTTGGACAATGGAAGGAACGGCACCGGCAAGCATTATAAGAGACTTGTTATTTTCATATATGGAAAGGTTAAGAAGGGATGTCACCGCATGTTCTTGTAATGACACGTCATCTGTTGTTAAAAGGTTGACCAGGACAGGTATCGCTCCTGCATCTGCAATTAGTATCCTGTTATCTGTGCTTCTTTTAGATAGTGATCGGATTTCAGCCACAGCAGCCCTGCATTCCTCTGAGCACTGACTCGATAGCTTACAGACCAGAGCCTGGATGGCTGCCATGTCACCACTAACATCAATGAAAGATCCATCATTCTTTTTAAGCCTACCATTAGCTAATCCAGTTGGCTGCTCAATATTATGTTTGGCACACCATTGATTGATTAGACTTCTCAGAACATAATTAGGGGTTAGAGTTAAATTTTCCAGCTTCTGCTGAGTTTTTGGACATGTTACATTGCCACAGTCTATCCATCTCTGTATGTAAGACCTCTCATATGTCTGCAGAATCAAGAAGATTAATAATCAGAAGGCTGGATGGTAAGAGATAGCTCGAATCCAAAGGTTGACCACAGATAAAGCAACAGAAACTTAAGCAGTAATTGGGTGGCATACTATACCTGCCCTGTAGCCACAATCACTGGATCCCTCATTAGTTCCAAAGATATAGGGCAAAGAAAATCATCAGGAATTACTAGTGCATCAGGCTTCTTGGTTTCTTCACGACCCTTAATGGCCACATTCTCTTGTTCTTTGGAATCTATTTCATTTGGTAGGCAAACCTCAGAAGACATTGAAGAGCTCTTCACTCTTTCCAATACCTTTGTCGCCCGATCCACACCATGTCTTGTAGCACCACAATTTTCTGAAATTCTATCCAGCTTTGCCAAAATTTCACGGTTGGTACTCCCACATTCTTTTTCCGGCAGCTGGGACAGTGCATTGGAAAATTTTCTTGAATTCATGGACCCATACCTTTCTGTTGCTCTTCTCAATTGAGCTCTCACCAATGATACCCGAAAAAAGAAAAAAAAAAGAAAAAGAAATTGATGTTAAAAAGGCAAGTCAATGTAGAAATAAAAATGAAGAATCATATAACATTCTGGAGCTAAACCTGTTCTTGAATCTCCTCTGAGATTTGAAACCGATCATATGGGACTTTCCCTAAAGCTTTCTCCAACTTCCATGTAACACATTGAAATTGCAAAGACATTCTTTTGGCACCTCCATCCTTAAATCAAGATATAGCAAATTTCAGAGACGTACCTATATCATAACATATTGAGAAGAAATGTGCATAACTACAATATCATTCCAACAACAGCTGCTGTTCTAACCACCACTCCCCCCCCTCCCCCCAAAAAAAATCCCTATAAAAATTAACATATTCCTTGTTCTGCATTTTCTCATGATTCCAATTCAATTAATTAAACACTAACAATTGACTAACACATTGTGCTTCCTAATTCTGCCGGGGGGGGGGGGGTTGAAATTCATATCGAATAATTCAAGAAATAAACATATCACTCTGATAACTCAATATTTTGAGCCAAAAGCCCTTTTTCTTTTTCTTTTTATTTTTCAAAATGGAGTCAATCTATCACAGTTAAAGCAAATTGACCAAGAAATTAGAATGTGGAAAATTTTCCTTCTCTGGAAGGAAAAAAGTTGACTTAAGTCTATCAAATTTTCCATAACAATTGAAATCATTAGTAAGAATCAAAATGAAACATATTACTAGCATTAAAGTGGTAAAATAACAAGCAATTGCAACATATCAGCATTAAAGATGGATCAAAACTTTTGGGATTAATTAATCCAATCATATAATACTCATTTAAAAGAAAAAAAAAAGAAGAGATGAATTCTTTACAGAGAAATTATTGGAATGGTAGGCGGAGGCGACGGACAAGAGACGTTTAGCAGCCTGGAGAGCCACAGCCAGATCAGCCGACCATGAAGAAGCAGAGGAGGAGGAGGAGGCGTAGGCATGGTCATGATCAGAAGGTCCATCAAAATCTCTGATTTCCTCAAGCAGATGCGTGAAGAGAGCAATCCTCCTTACCAGATCCGTGCAATCCTTTTTAAACATGGCAGGGGCGTCATGAACAGAAGTACCAGCAGCGACATTCCCGGAGATGATATCGTGGACAAGGCGGAGCAATAATGCCGGAGAAGCGTCGCCTGCTTTAGGGGAGGCGACTCCACCGGCCATTTCTGGGCTGCTGATTGGAAAGAGACGCGATAAGGGGGAATAAAAAAACCTTTTAAAGAAACAGATTGACGACTATAACGAAATGCTGAACCAGCATTATATTCCGAGAGTAAGACGTTAGAAATAATAATATTATATATTATATTTTAATTATTTTTATATTATATATATCAAATTTAAAATTATTAAATTAAATTTTAAATTTTTATTATTTTATATCTAAAATGGTAAGAATTTAATATTTTATTAATTAATCAATCAATTGTTGGTAATTTTAAAAGTTTTTACCAATATTATAGATTTTTTGTTATAGGAAAATATATAACCTCAATTTATCCATTATTAATATTTTGTGTGGCTTTTTTGCATTAAAGCACCTTTTTTCTCCCTAATCCTTAATTTTTAAACTTTAATTTTATGACAGTAAATACTTATTTCAAATATTAAAATTCTTTTGATTATTTATAATTATTATAATATAATTGTGGCTCGGAGTAAACGTGCTTAACTAAAAAAAGTATCGAGTCGTCTTATTTTCCCTCTCTTTTTTTTTTTTTCCCCTTAAATGCCTATGTAATAATTTATTTTTCCGTTAATTTTTGTCCAAGGGCGGAGAGAATTATGGACCGGCCAATGCCAACTCTGAAATTTTATTTAACTGATTGTACTTTTTTTTAATCATTTTAAATATTCAGTCATTGTAACCATTTTA
>JAQSVH010000001.1:5279064-5296077 GCA_029448705.1 Adansonia digitata | reverse complement strand
ATTAAGCTTGATTCATTTAAGAATATATTAAGTAAATTGTGCATTCTAAAATGATTATATTGTTGCTTATCTGCATTCTCAATATATTCTGTAATGTTGATACTCATACATGGTAGAAGGAATTTTTTGGGTATGATCGACAATGATGATATTTTGCAATTCTTAGGTGGACATGATTACTTCATTCTCATTATCAATAGAGAACAAGTTCTCACTGGTTAATATTATAAATCAAGAAATTCATCTATGAAGCATTGAAGGTGATCCCAAACTTTATCAAAGTATAGAGGTCACAAACATACTCAATTTATAATTATATCCCATTTTAGAAGACTTGGGATGCAATTCAATTGAAACCAACAATATTTAGATTTCATTTTATTCAAATAAAAAATGTTTCTACTTTGCATCTTAAGAAAATGATCCTAAATCCTAATTCATATTTATTCAAACTCTTGAAATAAAAGTAAAAAAAAAAAAAAATCCTAATGTTCATCAAGTCATTCTAAATAACATTATAAATTAAGTATCTAACTCAAATGATGGCTTGTATCCATATTCAGGAGCGCTCCCAAGGATTTTTCATGACTAACCTCTTTTTCAATTGTATTGGTAGGGTGAACAACAAATCAATTTTTGACTTATCTTTCATCAGATTTCACTCGTAGCCAACATTTGTTCTTCGCTCAAGTCACCAATCTTCAAAATCTCATTGAATAAAGTCATATGCTTCTCATCTCCTTGAGCTTTCCTTTCAAAAAAGTTTACAATTACCTTGAACTCCTCTATGGCCCCTTTAAATGAAGTCCCAATCTTTCCAAGTTCAGATAACCAAGTTTTCCATCACCATATCACCATGCTTTCTTAATTTATTTCTATTTACTCCAGCATTTTTACTTGCATTTATAGTAAAGGTAGTAACTATTATAGGTTTGCAAATAGTTGGAAGTGAATTAGCATTGTAAAGTGTGATTTTTTCATTGATTTTCATTTTAGCATCTTTTTCAATTGCCATTGTTTCTTTTTCATCGCCTATCTCTTCGCATGTATCAAATATATCCTCTACACTTTCTCTGTTGGCTCTATTTTTTTCCAAAAATCCCTGCTAAGTCAAAGTAATATGAGAATGGCTAGTTGCTAAGGCCAACAGCAAGAGGGCGGCTTAGTAAATTGCATAACACAACTACAAAAAATAGCTTTTGTAGAACAATGGATAATAAAAAATAAAATAAAATAAAATAGTATTTCAAAATTAGCTTTTACCTTCACCCAAAGATCAAAAACTTGTTTATCAGCCACAACACACATATCTTTATCATTCCATCCAAACCCAAAACCATGCCCAACCATTTCAGTAATGGCACAATGTTGTTTTCTTTAATTTCTTTCATCTATTTTCAATATGAGGATTTGCCTTTAACCCATAACCTGGCAACTTGTTCCCAAGCATTTTCTCCAATGAAATCTTACATTGAACATCCTATTATCAACTTTCCAATTTGCATTATTAAGTACTTCAATTATACACTCAACTAACTTGGCGTCCTTAAGCTTCGTCCAAACTATATGGCTATATGATTCGAACGAATCTTTTTTTCTTTCTTTTTCTTAAGATGTCACTATTTTGGGAATTAATGGTTTTTTTCCCATTTCTATTTCCATTTTCATTTACTATTTATGCACTCTCCATCCTATTTTTAAAAATATTACATGCCAAAGTAAATGTAAGCAAAGCACAATATGCTTAAGAATAACAAATTATAAAGAAGCAAATTTATTTTTCTAACCAAATAAGAATCAATATCTTTCATAAAATAAATAGAAAAAACTGCAACTAAAATCAAACCATGTTTAAATTTTCAAAAACATAAATGCAAAATTTAAGCCAACATAGTGGCTATTTTACACACATGATAGACTACGAATTTGTTGCATTTCCAACGATTGAACATCGCATTTCCCAAATTTTCTATAAAGCTACACCAAGCATTAATAATCTCAATATAAGTAATCTTATCACCCAACTCAACTTTTTGAAAGTTATTTAAATATTCACTTATATCAGATTTGATTGGATCAATGACCATTTCTTGCCTAATGTAATTATGGAGAACATAGCAAGCACTAATGATCCTGCAATGATTTTTCACAAGGTAAAAAGATTTATTTTTTTCTTAAAATTGCCCACATTGCTTTCAGCAATCCAAAACACCTTTCTGTGACATTTCTAGCTTAAGAATACTTCATGTTAAAGAACTTATGAGCACTAGTGTGCTGCTGCCCCTACATTCACTCGTTTAAATGATATTTCTGCCCTCTATAAGGGGTTAAAAACTTTTCACCATTTCTGTTACTAGCATCACGTAAGTAATAATATCCTATAATATAGTATAAGTAATTTAATTAGTTTTTTACAATTAAACTCTGACCCAATGATAAGAAATCTTCAATTTTAATTTGTATAAATTTTTTACATACCTTGTGAAAATTTTAAGCCATTTTTTTTCGAAATGGTATTTCGCAGCACTCCAGAATCACTAGTTGAACCCATTTACCCAGGCAGGACATATGTAAATTGCATGTCTCAAGTGCAAACACTAAAGAAATTAGTAGTAACCTTACCTTTGCGATTTCGATACCTAGTTTGTCAACCTCATTTGCATAAACTCTTAAATAAGCCTCATTAAGTGCCCTAAGACAAATCTACATAAAAAATCAA
Source organism: Adansonia digitata (assembly GCA_029448705.1). Taxonomy (NCBI): domain Eukaryota; kingdom Viridiplantae; phylum Streptophyta; class Magnoliopsida; order Malvales; family Malvaceae; genus Adansonia; species Adansonia digitata. The sequence goes on along the minus strand of JAQSVH010000001.1, from coordinate 5,293,358 downwards.
CTTAACAATATTAAGACGTAATATATAACAACAAAATAAAACCTTTTTTCTATTGACATATACCTTGAAACACTTCCACCTATCACCATTGCACTTTTCTACCACTCGTTCAGGTTTTTTTAAAAACATGGAATGAAGACGTAACACGGAGTTGAGGAAAATATGAAACTGTCTCTAATGGTTTCGCCAAGATGAGTAAATTGCCTTCTCATAATTCCAGTCTTAATTTCAAGTGCAATTACATGTAAGAAAATAGCTACCATTTCTTATATATCCATATTTTAGTTGGTTTGAGATTACTAACCGTTCTTAATATGTGAAATAATTTGTGAAATGCTCTCTTATCCATCCTTGTATTCTTTGAGCATCCTAGGTCACTATCAAACACAATTTCACCAATATTCAGTGATCTAATATGATGTCTACACAAAGCATCCCCAATCCATTCTAATTAATTATAGGTCTTTTCTTGTCTAAGTAGAAGTATTATTATAACTTTATTTGCATAGTAAGAATGACAAAATTTTGCAAATGTTTAAACCTTGGAAATCGAGCCATTGCAGCATAGTAGTTCCAAAAAAAAAATGTAAGTAAGTTATAAACTGAATTAAGCTAACGGGTTAAAATGTAATTATAAAATTTATTATAAACAATTTCATATAAACCAAAATAAACACAAAATTTAATGAGATTAATGGTGTCTAAAGTGATAAATGCTCTTACCAAGAAATTTAAGAACAATCCTTCAAGCTTTGAAACACTGTTAGAAATATAAATGAAAAACTTAAATAAAAAGATAAATAATATAAATAAGGAAAAAAACTTAATAGAAAATGGAAAATGATGAGAGAAATAAAATAAAACACATCCGTAAAATTGACATGATTATTAATTTCTCAACTATCTACGTAGTTTTACTTATAATTATTAACTTTGGAGGGAATTTTGTGTTAATATCTTATTATCAGGATAAATTAGTAAAAAAGATAATTATAAAGATTATTTTACCAAGGTGATAAAATATTCTTATGCTTTTGGATGGGAATCATATCACTCTTTAGGGCAATGATCTTATCACCTAAGTGATTTAAGATTACTACTATATAAGATTCTTAAATTGCTAATAAAAAAGGTGATGCGATTAGCCAATGCAAATCACTCTAGTTTTTGGGATGATCACCCTATACCAAATACGTATCTAGATAGAATTATAATTTAATAAGTAATAATAATAAATAAATCATTATTATCTATACCTAAATTAATAAACAAAAATATATAAATATATAAATTACATATATATGTATATATAGACACGAGCTATTCATGAGGTTCTAATATTATGCTTACAAAGCTTGAGCTTAGCTCATTTGTATAATTGAGTCCAAAGTCAAGCACAAGTTTTTTTTTTTAATTAAACAAACGAGTATGAAAAACATTTTTAATGAGTCAAATTCAAATAGTTGACAAATAACTCAAGTCATTGAAGCTATATATATAACTCCGTAGTAAGGTAATAGGCCATGGCCTGATGGGGCTTTTTATTATTTTAAAATAATGAATTTTAAAGATTTTAATTTTATTTAAAAATTTATTTAATTTAATATTTATACTTTAACTCGTTCAAAAAAATAAATATTTTATTTTATTTTTTAAAGTTTTTTATTTTTATTTTAAATCATTATTATTTAAAAGGGTGATCCAAATGATACCTCACGAATCGATTTAGAATACATAAATGACTTGTTTGTAAAAAATAAATTTTATTAATTTTTAAGTTTTATTTTAGATTTAAGTTTTTTTTTATTTTAAAAATGGTATATTTAAAAAAATTAATTTGTAAGCTAATTAAAAAGTCAATTTAAAAGAGCTTGTTCGTGTATATGTCTAAATTGAACACATTATTTTAACTCAGTTCATTTAATAGGCGACAAAAAAAATTTTGTTTATAATATTTTATTTAACTTAATAAAAAAATATAAACACATAAAAGTTACTCTATCATGAACAATTTGCCGACGTTTTATTTGTTTACTGCCTTAATTTTTCCATCCACCCAACTAATCAAAACTTGACTCAACCATGATCGTCGACCAAAACCAAGTTTCCAAACCATTGGTTAATGGCATTTATTAACGGCAACTAACAAATCGTTTTGATTCGAAATTCAATTATGAATACTTGATATTTCAACTTTCTTTGAAAATCCCTTTTAAAAGCTAATTTTGTTCACGTTTAGTTTTAACTCCAAAAAAAAAATTATATTTTTTAGAAAAATTTTCTTATGCTAATTATTTTTTAATCCGATTATATTTCCAATCAACAATACCGGCCATAATTTTTTTATTTTTAAAAATATTATTTTCCACAAATGAGCATTTTTAATTAAAAAAACATTATGTAAATAAAAATGATTAGAGGAAAATGGAATTATTACTCCAGAGTTAAGGCCCAAAGTAAAGATCCAAGACGTTAAAGCCCAAATCTGTACCAAACACACAGATCGACTCAGGTCCACGGGTCGGGTCTGATCCTTTGATCTTGCTCTTTCTCCTCCATTTATTTTATTTATTTATTTATTTCTGTTTTCTGCCCTTAAATGTTTAAATAATATTATGTACCAAAAAATATTTAAATAATAGTAAACAATGTTTATTTTTCTCTTTGTTTTGCTTTTTAATTATCCAAAAAATAATTTTCTTGAAAAACCTTCTCCTCATTTTTTTTCTTTTTCTTTTTTTTATTAATATCTTCATTAATGTCCAAATAATCAAATGTTGAAATATTGACTTAATTATTCAATTATCAATGCTTATTTTTTTAAAAAAATAGTGGTTGAAATAATTATAAATTTAAATTATGTATTCTATCCATTATTTTTTTTTTGGTCAAAACTGAAAAGAAGTTAAAAATAAAAGATTACCTTATCATCAATTGGACACGTGTCGTCCACCGAAGAGATTTCGTTCAGTCGCTAATTACCGTAGCTGTCATTGACGACTGACAAGTTCAATTGCAAAAATTTACCCGTAAAAACGACATGATATAACAGATAAAACGACATTGTAGTTCCATAAAATATCTCCAAAATCATTTCTTGTAGCTCGTAAGTTAACTGAGCTCTTGCTTGCTTCCACTGCTTCAGCAGAGCGACGCAAACGAGAAGAAAAAAGAAAATAGTAAATAATTTCAAATTTATATAAACAAATATGGTGTTTGGCGCCAAGAAGGTGGGCCATATGGTATGCGGTATTGGTGGGAACGGTGTGGGCCAGATTTTGGCCGCCATGGCCGCCGCTCTCTTGCTCCACTTGTTCTCCGGTCCCGGCCCAGCTCTCTCGCCGGAAAATGAAACCGATGAAGAAAACAACGACGTCTCCGTCAACGGAGATGATGCTCCGCCGTCCTCTGGAAAAGTTTTTCCGGTCACTATAACATGGAGGAACATCACCTGTTCCCTCTCTGATAAACACTCAAAATCAGTAAGTAAACAGTAGTAACAATTTTCCCTTTTTTTTTTTATAATTCTTTTAGATTATTGCATTTTTTGCCTGGTTTTTAAGAAAATGCAAATAAAATTGAAAATGATAGGACTGTTGTTGTATTTTTAAATAGGATAAAATATATTTATTTTATGATAGGTTCGCTTTCTGCTTAAAAATGTGAGTGGAGAAGCAAAACCTGGAAGATTACTCGCCATAATGGGTCCATCGGGATCAGGAAAAACCACACTTTTAAACGTTCTGGCGGGTCAGATTTTGGCATCACCGCGGTTGCATTTGTCAGGTCTTTTGGAAGTCAATGGAAAGCCTAGTTCAAATAAAGCTTACAAGTAAAGACATTATTAACTTTGAAATTATTTGAAGTGTACTTTATATCTGGGTGTGATTGGCTTTCTAAGGGTGTTTGTTCGTTCTCGTAGATTTGCTTATGTGAGACAGGAGGATCTTTTCTTCTCGCAGTTGACAGTTCGAGAAACATTATCTCTTGCTGCAGAACTTCAGCTTCCAGAGATATCTTCTGTTGAAGAGAGAGATGAATATGTGAACAGTCTCTTATTTAAACTGGGCTTGGTAAGAATAACTTGATTTCCCTATGCTGGAGATATATCAACATATAAATTAGTTGCTTCACACACTACTACTCTATATTGCTAATTGTATGATCTTTGCTTTTGCTTTAATACAAAACAGTAAAAAAAAAAAAAAAAGGTTTGCTCCATTTATAGTCAAATATCGTTAACTTTTCTGTCCTGATACAGTTTTTCTTTTTGGGCGTTCCTTTTATTATTTATTCAAAAGGTCAGCTGTGCTGATTCAATTATTGGTGATGCCAAAGTTCGTGGGATCAGTGGTGGTGAAAAGAAACGCTTATCATTAGGTTGTGAACTGATTGCAAGCCCATCTGTTATATTTGCCGATGAACCCACAACTGGTATGCAAGAATAAGCGTAATGTAATTCTTGTTATATGTAGCTCTTGATAGCACAAAGTTTTTCCTAAGTTACCTTTTGATCTCACTCTTTCTACGTGGTCTTGAATGCTTCACAAAAACCCATCTATCATGATAATATCTATGGTTAACTAATTGCCTCCTCATTAATTCAAATCCTATCCTCTGGTAACATATATCAGACGCCTAAGAAGTATTGATAGAGCATGTGGGTGTAAAGAATGAAATGCTGCTATGAGTTATAATTTTCAGAAGTTCTTCATAGAAAATCTGCCATTTAGAAAGTGCATTAACAAGAAGAAATTTGATTTCACATATCATATCATTCCAAATCAATCAGTTTTAAGCTTTCTCGTAGAACATCAATATAAAAAGAATGTCTTGTTGCTTAAGCAGGTATTCTGGGTTTGCCTGGGAGGATTGATGTCACTCTTTCTAGATTGTCCAGTAATGTTTGACAAAAACCCATCTATCGTGATAATATCTATGGTTGACCAATTGCCTCCTTAATAATTCGCGAACTTCTATCCCCTGGTAACATACATTAGAGACCTAAGAAAATGTGGGTACAAAGAATGCAGTGTAGCTAAGAGTGCTATATTTTGGAAGTTCTTCAAATAATATCTGCCATTTACAGGAAATTGCACGAACTAGACGAAATTCGATTTCACATATCACATCATGTCCAACATCACTATAAAAAGAATGCCTTGTTGGTTGAGCAGGTACTCAGGGTTTTCCTTGAGGATTAATCATTATTAAATGTTTTTTTAAAAAAAAGAAAGTGCTTTTGAGCTGTCAGATCCCGTTTGTTAAGAGATTTCAATTAAATATGGCAGACATGGTTTAAAAGAAGCTTAAAACTGCAACTTGGAAGTACGGTAGAAATATAAAATGCTTATTATTTGGTTTGTATGCATGCTTGTTTGGGGATTAGCTATGGTCGTGAAAAACATTGACGGGTGCTTATACACTTTCTTGTTGTACATTTGATACATTAAGGCTGGATAATCCTTAATTAACTATATTGTGGAACATGGGGCAGTATTTAGATGCAAGTGACAAATATAGACAACCTCCACAGTGAATATTGCCTGCAGATTTGAATTGTAGGCTTGTAGCCCATAGGATGGATAAAGTTACATATATAAGATCATTGAAATCAAAGTTTCCTCTTCCTTGCTTAATTTCTCTATTTCACCTACCTGGGAATGACCAGAACTGCTTAACCTTGTAGGTTTGGGTTAACCGTAGATGGGGTTAAGCAGAGTATATTTTTTCTCATCCACACTGGAGTTATTTTCTGGTTATTGATATTTTTGCTGGGCTTGACTTTGATTTTCCAATTTCTTCTGGTGCATTCAGGACTTGATGCTTTCCAATCTGAGAAAGTAATGGAAACTCTCCGCCTACTTGTACAAGATGGTCATACTGTAATTTGCTCCATACATCAGCCTAGAGGCTCAGTGTATGATAAATTTGATGACATTGTGTTGCTAACAGAGGGTGCACTTGTTTATGCTGGCCCTGCACGTGATCAACCACTGGAATACTTCTCCAGATTTGGGTTGCAATCAAACTTTACTCTTGTTAATTATTCATATGCATTCTTTGCATGCATACCATGGTTCTTTGCATGTTTACTTTCAGTCTTAATTATTTTTTATACTGATTGACTGATTTTTATTTATTGTAACTTGTGATTGGAACAGGCATGGCAAAGCATGAGACATGTAATCTTTTATTGTTTAAAAATATAATAGTTAGCCTTTAAAAGGGCACATGGTTGCGTTCACGACTAAAAAAATCCATCAAGTGTACTTGCTAGAAATCCTGATTAGCATCAATACACTGGTTCACTGGATGAGATTTCTAATGTAACACTAGCACTCCTGTTGTATTGTGCTTGAAATACAGGTGTATGTGTCCACATCTGTCGCTTAAAACTTAGCAACACAGAAAAAAAAATGATATTGCGATGGCATCATCATATACCAATACATTATTAATGTGCAATACTGATGCATTGTTTTGTATATTGCTTTGTGGACTAGCCATGGTTTTACTGTTTTTCCTGTTTTCTTTTTTTTGGGTTGTATGAAAGTGGATAATCTATATACTCTCTCGCACACACGCTCTGTGAATATATATATATATATATATCGTTTCTTTGATATCATATTTGAAAAACTTTGGGAAACATGAACTGGTTTTTTCTTCTGCTTTTGCTTGCTTTAATAAAAAAAGGACCGTTTCTCAGACTCTGCATCTAGATGGATATTATCTAAGAACAATGCACCTGAGTCTGAAATGATGAGACTTATACTTGAATATTGGTTAATTAACAGGTACCAGTGCCCAGATCATGCAAATCCTGCTGAATTTTTGGCTGATCTTATATCTATTGACTACAGCTCTGCTGACAGTGTCTACTCTTCTAAGAAAAGAATTGATGCTCTTGTTGAAGCATTTTCAACACAGTCATCAGCAGTTCTTTATGCCAGTCCACTTACCAGAAAGACTGGTCCAAGGCATGGCCTGAATTTCAGCAAGAGAACTGTTGCTAAGAGGAAATGGGGTTGGTGGAGACAATTCTGGTTGCTTCTAAAACGTGCATGGATGCAAGTTGGTTTTTCAACTATTTAGTATAAATTTTATGGCTATTTAGTTTTTTTATTGCTATCTTTAAGGACATGATAGGATTTAGGAATATGCTTCCCTTCTTCCATTCTTTGGTTGATTCAGACATTCTGGTAATCCATTTTTCTGATGTTCAGCAGCATTGTACCTGGTCTGGCAAAGCATTCTAATGATATAATTGATTTCTATTTAACCAGTTTCCTATGTTTTATTCTTTCATTGGAGCTAAAGCAGCAAAAAATTTTTTTTTAAAAAAAAGCCTAAAATCAATTGTATAACATGTTTGCACTGTGTATGTGTGTGTGCATGTACCTGTGTGTGTATTCAAACGATCATAACATCCAATTGCCAAATTGGTTGACCAGGCTTCTCGTGATGGACCAACAAATAAAGTTAGAGCTAGAATGTCAATTGCATCAGCTATAATATTTGGGTCTGTTTTCTGGAGAATGGGAAGATCTCAAACATCCATACAGGACAGAATGGGATTGCTTCAGGTATGAAACCTTAAGGTTACATGAATTTCTTGCTTTCTTTTATGTGATAAAACTGCAATCATGTAATTTTTGCATTATATGAAGCACCTTTGATCCTACTTTAGGCTCTGATTCATGCATTTGGTAAGAAAGTTGACTGCAATTAACTAATTTAAGTGCTTTTGGTGGGGGAGGCTGGTGGAGGGGAATTAGGTTGGTGTGGAAGGTGTTGTGGAGGATGTTTCTTTGTTGACAATGCCAGAATTTGATACAACTGATAAATGGAAATGAAGCCATTTGAATTTTGCACCCTTGATAAAAATGCATTTGTAGGTTATTATGATCTCATATTATGGATACATTAGCGGTTTGTTCTTCGGTTCCGGTGGGTAGTTCATCTAGTGAAAAAATTGGCTAATTTCTAACTTTATGCTGGCGTTGCCTGGAACCTTCATCCTCTGCCTCTGGTGCTATAGCTTGACACTTTTCAGATCGCATTCTAACTCCTGCACCAATGAACCGTAACCCTTCTTGAAAATTGGTTCTTTGTTATCCTGCAAAGTATATGATGATTTCGTGTCCACAAGGCAGCACATTTAATTATTTATCATTCTTGAAGAGCAACTGGTCTCGAGCAATTAGTGATATACATGTGATTCTTAAGTGACATTAGTGTTCAGTGTATTAAAGTTCCTTAACACTGTTGGTAATCATACGCCTTGTGTCAGGTTGCTGCAATAAACACAGCGATGGCAGCTCTCACAAAGACTGTGGGTGTATTTCCCAAGGAACGTGCAATTGTAGACAGGGAACGTGCAAAGGGATCTTATGCACTGGGACCCTATCTGCTTTCCAAATTGATAGCTGAGATACCTGTGGGAGCAGCATTTCCTCTTATGTTTGGTGCTGTGCTCTATCCCATGGCTCGTCTTCATCCAACCTTGTCCAGGTCTTTTTCATAGTCAATGGGAATGAAACGATTTATATTGTTTACACTAGACATAAATATGTTGCCATAAATCTGCAAATGTCGTCTTTTGTTGCATTAATTTATTATCATGCACGTAACTTTCTGAAGAAGATGAAAAAAAACGAAGCAGCAATTATCATTAGTATTTTTTTCAATGATGCATAAAAAATTATTGTTGATACATATTCATATGAGAGAGAGAACCCTTTAAGTGTAGCTTTTGCTCATGGCTTTTCCAGAATCTGAATTATATTTACATTTGCTTGAGTCATGCGCTTAGAACTGGGAATGAGTAGGAATGCATGTTTCATAGCAATGACAACTATTTCGTTGATACAAGCAATGAAAAAAAAAAAAATCTTGCTGGAGTTTTAAAAAAATGCACCAACTTTGAAGTCATTCCTGTTGTTGTTTTAATAGAATCCTTATGCTGTGACGACCGTTGCTGTGACAGAAGCAAGCAACAAATGGTTCTTGTCTAGAATTGTGTGGTTGTTTAGACTATGTTTTACTATATGATTATCTGCCTTGTGTAACCTGTCTATTGTAAGCACAGAATGTGGTTTATGGTTGTCAAGGTTGAACTATCTGACAAAACCGGTTGAGGCACTAAGCACCAATTGTTAGGTGATAATTTGGTTAGTTCTATCATGGTGATTAGTCGAGTTGACCTTGAAGTTTGACTTTTTAGATTTGGCAAGTTTTGCGGAATTGTGACGGTGGAGTCTTTTGCTGCATCTGCAATGGGTCTGACAGTAGGGGCTATGGTTCCGACTACTGAAGCAGCTATGGCCTTGGGACCCTCTCTTATGACAGTCTTCATCGTGTTTGGAGGGTATTATATAAATGCAGATAATACACCAATTATCTTCCGTTGGATTCCCCGTGTTTCTCTAATAAGATGGTAAATAAATTAATACTAAGCTCTACCAGGGCATTATTTGATGATAAACCAAGAACTTTGTTGTTTGTGCTTTTCTGAAGATAAGTCGCATATTTGTTTACATGCTTTCAGGGCTTTTCAAGGGCTTTGCATCAATGAATTTACTGGTCTTAAATTTGATCATCAGCATTCCTTTGACATTCAGACAGGAGAACAGGTATGTAGAGAGCATAATTCCCTTTATCTAAGTTTGAAGTTGAATGAAGAAGACCGTCCAGCTTTGACGAGTCGGAGAATTATAGAAAGGAATGTTCTCTTTAAGAATAAGAGAGAATCAACATTATTAATATTTGAATGTCTTTGTACCAGTGTACATAAAGGAACTTAGTTCCGTTGCTCAAATCAAAGTTAGTATGATGAGTAGTCAGGTTCTATAACTGCAGCAACTGGTACTGAAAGATGTTCAAACATTAAGTAAAACTGACCTCCCAGTCCATAGATTGTCAGAACAGATAATCTGCAAAGAAAGCAAAAAAGCTACATGCTTTCCTCAAATTTTATGTGCTGAAATATATATATAAATATATATATTCACAGAAAATGTCCTTAGCATTTAGAACTAGGACTAACTTGTATAGATAATGAGAGGAAACTGTCAGAGGGACTAATGTAGATGACATTATTGGGGTTCAGCAATCTCACAAGATTTCCATTTAGTCAAATGTAGTCTATGATAGGATTCTCCTTTTCTTGTTAAGCATTCCTATGAGGCTTTCCTCTTGGTCAGTTGTAGTCTATGCTATGATTCTCTTTTTTTCTTGCTTAATTTCAGGCGCTGGAGCGACTCTCCTTTGGAGGAAGTCATATCAGAGATACAGTTATAGCTCAAAGTAGAATTTTGTTGTTCTGGTATTATACCACCTACCTCCTGCTTGAGAAAAACAAACCCAAATACCAGCAGCTTAAGGCGCCTGCATCTGGGCAGATTGAACCGCAACTGAAGCATGAACCTTTAATAGAAACAGACCAGCCTTCTCCTCTCAAACAAGTTCAACAAAATCAGCAAGACGAATCACCTCCGGTTGACCAAATCCAACCATTCATCCTAGAAGGTTTGTAATAATTTAGGCATTAATGATGTTGTTATAAGAGGTGCTACTATTTATTGATTTATGTCATACAGGTGCTAAGTAAAGGAGATATCTATGCAATAAAGGAGGGTCTCATGCATTTTCTGAGCTGCATTTACATTAATGGTATACTTTTCCCATGTAAAATCTTGCCTGTAATGGATCTTTATGACATTCACATGAACCATATTTGTGCTACAGTTACAGATATCTTCAACATCTGTTGTCTAAGGACTAGCTGAAACAAGGAAAATCTAGTTTTCCTAATGAATACTGCTATGTTGACTCTATCTTGGAATCGTGGAACTTTTAGGCATCATGTTCAAATCTCACCATGCTTAGATTTTGTCCTATGTTATGTTGATTTGGTTTAATTTGTTAATTGGTTTCTTATTGAATGGAATAGTTACGGCATACATACATAGACATTAATAGTTTTGTTTTGTCGTGAGTGCCCAACCCAGTGATCTTGTCTGTCTTGTATGAGGTGCTTGGTATTGTTAGTTTGAGTAGTGACCTTGCTTACTCCCGTAGGAACGTTGGTGTCACCGCATGAAAGGTATTGTCTTTTTTGGGGATAGGTCTTGCAAGATTTTGTCCCTTGAGGTGTGCCTTCTTATGTTCGAACCTAACACCTCCTCAAAGGGAGTCCTTCGTCAACCATGGTATCACACCTTCGAGTGCAAAACTTTACAGGACTTATGGATGCTTAAAGAATATAATACCTTTGATATGGTGTAACACCACGCACTCTTCTGAGGTAGGTTGGATTATTGGGTTTGTTTTTCGAGAATCGTACCGAACTTGCCACAGGGCTAGAGAAAGTAAGAGGTCCTGCAGACTTGTTCACGCCGAGACCTTAGTTTCGCTTGGACATGGTCCTGAGCCTTTGGATCGAGGATATTGTGGGCCACGCATTAGTCGTTTTCACTACTCACTTTTCAGCACATCAGAATATTATCGATTCTAAATTTGACAGCCACATTCAGTGGATCGATTCAAGTTTTTTTTTTGGTGCCAATTCAGTGGATCGATTCAAGCTTATTAAATAGCCTACAAAGAACGAGCACTTGTCCCAGTTGAGTGGGATAGGGTCAGACAAACTCGCGCTAGTTTTCCAAATATTAGGTCACATGGTTGGAAGACTTTTCATCGTATCCCAAATGATTAGTCAACAGTTTGATCATGGTATTCAACCAAGTTTTTAACTCCATTGGTAAAGTTAAAAAGTTATCACATAATTTATTTTTAAATATATTTTAAAAGATATATGATATTTTTTTAATCTTGTTTGTGGAACTCTATTAGAATATTTCTCTTTATTTAGTGAACTTGGAATCAAGATTTGAATAATCATCCAGTACATGAACATGGAATAAAATTGGATCATATTAGAAATTCAGATTTTCTTTTGGGATATGGACTGGATATATATATAAGATTATTATCACATATATTAGTAGTTGAGTTTTTGAACTTCATAAAGCAAGGTTAAAAAAATCACATGTTCTTAGTGCTATTAAAAAATAAAAAATAAGTAAATGAGATTTGTGGCAAATTTTAACACTAGTTGTGAAGTAAAAAAATTTTACTGTTAATAATTTAATAAAAAAATTGTTAAATTTAATGATCAATTTATGAAGCTACTATGTAAATGAAATCATAAAGGGGTATCAAATTAATTAGTATTTTATTGTGTAACTTGATCTTTCTCTTTATATATACCAAATATATATAAAAAAATTTATTAAATTAATATAATGAGTTAAATAATATTAATTCAATTGAGGAATAGATATAAAAACTAAATTTTTCATTTAATTTTTTTATGAATTTTGTTTAAAAAAGTTACCCACTTTTTATTTTAAAAAAATATTATATTTTTATTCAAATCACTTTCTTTTTTTCTATTAAAAAAAAACCCCAAATTGTTATATCCTAAAGATTGGTTACTTTATTCTTTTAGTGAATAATAGAATCTGTTACATCTACTTTAAAAGATTCGTTTGAACTTAAATTGAGTATAATTTTTTTTTTATATTTGATTTCAATTAATATAATAAATGTCAGACAACATATGAATCTACTGGTAATTTTGAAAGATAACAAAACTATAATTTTTTTTCTTTAGTAATTCTGCCAATTTTCCTAGACTAAAAGGCAAACCTATTCTTATTTTCAGGCTTGTAAAGTTTGATACTTAAAAAGCAAATGTGAAATCTTTCCTTACCATGTCCACCTCAAATCAAGTGTGTGTGTGTCTATATATATATATATATATATATATAGTCAAAAAATAATTAAGTGGATGTATGGATTAAATTGAAAAAAAAATTGTTAATATAAAAATTATCGGACTGTGCCTGTTACGAGATATTGTCCGTTTTGGAGTAATGCACAAACTGTTCTTACATTATTATCCTTTAAAAAAATGCGCTTCAATAGGGGAAAGGTAACTCTAACTTTATAAGCTAGAGTCTATATCTTTACTTATTGATGTAAGATTATTGTATTGCCCTAACACTAATCCCAAATAAAGGTATGGACTGTGTAGGTCAAGCGGACAAGTTCGGTTATAAGAAATAAACTATGGCTTACAAAGCAAAAATCACCATTCTCTTATTGAGATATCTTTTCTCAAAAGGCAAAACAATAAAAATAATCCGTTCACTACTCTAAAGCGGATAATACATCATGGCAGGCGCATCTGACAACCTTTGCATCAACAAAAATGAATTCAACTATATCAAAAAATTCATTATATCAATTTTTATGATAAATTATCAAACACATATTTTATATCCATCTAGTCATGAACCGTTGAATATTACTAAGGCAAACATTATCGAAGAGTTTGTGTAAAAGAGATTATACATATACAAAGAAATATCGAAAATTCCATGATAATAAATGATTAGAAAAAGTCACGTATCACAATTACGCGGTAACGCCGCCCCCCGCCCCCCTTCTAGGCGACTTCTAACACACATTTCCCAGTATTTACTACCTTCCAAATTAGAATTATTGTCCCACACGTCACCATCTCCAACACAAAGCCTTAATTTTCTACGAAATCAAACCTGTAAATTCCAGGCTTTCTCTTTGTCTCAATAACGGCCAGTACTTCGGTCTATAAATACTCTATACATCAAGTATATCTTGACAAAAACATTGCGCCATTCATCAATCATTTGGGAGAATTTTAGCAAACTTTTGTTTTAACGTCCACGAAAAGCCATGGAAGCAACTACTACTTCTTCTCTATGCATTTCCTTAGCTTCAGCTCCTCCGCCACATCCCTTCTCCGGTGATATTCTAACATGCCGAAGAAAGGGTTTCGGGGGAGCGAAAACACGAATAAATATCAAAGCGTTGGGGTCGAGAAGATCGGACGCGCATAGTCATAGTCACAACTTCGATGGGAAGCTTGTTGATGCGAGTATGGTTGTGTTAAGGAAGCGGATTCACGAGATGAACATGTCGGAGAAGAACTACGAGCCACCCAGGCACTGGATGGAGTGGGAGAAGCAATACAAGAAAACGAATTACGACCTCGATGTTTGCGAAGCTGTGGGGAGTTTGCAATCCAAACTGATGGAAACAAGGCCTAGCGTGGCTTTGGGAATGGGAACTCTTCTTCTGTTTAGCTTACCGACTTCAATGGCCGTAGTTCTCTTTCATTTCATTGTTAATTGGCTAAGATAAAATGGGTTATAATTAGAATTCACATTAATTGTTACTTT
>JAQSVH010000001.1:5265709-5278964 GCA_029448705.1 Adansonia digitata | reverse complement strand
ATAAGTTATTAGAGATGTCAATTGAACCAGTTTAGACTAACCGATAAACAATTTTACTTATCAAAACTTATTCTTGTTTTTATATTTATATTTATATTTATAGTTTATTTATACCATATAATTACAAATGACTGAACGGTAAGTTAACTTTAAAACCAATAAAATTGATGTTAATTTGATATATTTTTACATATGTGATAAAGTTCAAAAGATGATTCAAATATTGATTGAACATGTATTTTATATGTTTTAATTATTTGTAGAATTATGTAATTATATGCTAAAACATAATTATATTTAAATTTTTTTAAAAAAAATCTATATGACAATAAAAACTACTGCAAGACCTTTTAAAATCTAGAAAAGAGGTTTTTTATAATCAGTTCATAATAAGATTTTAAGGGGCTTTTTTATTTAAATATTAATTTTTTATTTTATTTCCGTAAATACGTTAATCTAAGTTTATTTCTCAAAATAATTATTTTTTCAGTTAGTTGAGAAAATTTTTTTTCCAAAGACGATTTCTCAATTTTTCTGTTTGGTTATGATGAAGAGTCAACTCTTCAAAAGATGGCTGTGATAAGGAATAGCTGGGCTGGGAGGCCGTCTGCTGAGTGGGCACCGTCCTACCCAGCCAATTAAGAAAAAGGATTTCTGCCCCTAATATCAAATAATTGAGGGGAGGCTTTTGCCCGTGAACCCTCCCCAATGGAGGATACCTTTCCCCGTAGTAGGAGAAGATGAAGATGATAATTGTTTTAAATATCTGTAAAATTTTTAATGTAAAAGGATTATATAAATTTAATTTTTTTAAAATATGATTTACGTTTATTTATAAAAATTTAAATTTATTTTTAAATATAATTATATAAGTTTGAATTTTTTAAGGTATTGCGCTGCTCCCCTTTATAAAATCGTCCGCGGCAGGTACAACAGGCGTAGCCCCATGTCCGACATCCACCACCACCCTGTCATCTCACACTGTAGAATACTGTAGGTCAATCTGAATACAAAAGGATGGTTAGCAAGAAAACCAAAGCAGATAATCTAGATTGTAGGGTATAAAGCTCAATACTAGACAGACCGGTGCTTTAAAATCTACGAGAATGAAGTACTGATCATACCACACAGCTTATGCACGTATGATTAGCAACCGGTATACCAACCGGCATATGCCTTCATCATCATTCTCTCTGATATTTAAAGATAAAAAAATACTAATTTTAACACATTAAAACAGACTATGGTAGGAACCATGTGCATTAACATGTAAATGAATACAGAAATAGAAATATCTGAGAAAGTTGACAAAGACTTTTAAGCTCAAAACAATGTCCTCCAAGCTTAAGGTAATTTTACAAGAAAAGACTAGATAAATTTATATAAATCTGCAAGCATACGTTACAAAACACCATTTATATAAAATCACTCCAACCGTCTCTGCTCATAACACATTAACAAAAATACATATATATACTTGGAAGGAGTGATGATGCGATTCCTCATAGAAGGGTGGAAAATTATCTTTTCAAACGATAATTTCTCACCAAAATTTTTAAATTTATATTTACAAGACATATTTTAAAAATTAAATATGTTGTTAATATTTTAATAATTTTATCAAATCCATTTCATTTGTTGTTAGTGATTTTTTAAATTCCATAAAATAAAATGAATAAAATAGCATGTATTTTTTAAAAATATAATAAAAATATTTAATAATTTTTAATTTAATTTATAAAATAATAAATTTTTTATCATCAAGTTATTAAAAAATATCATATTGCTAGGAGTGTTCTGAGTTTTGTCTGCCTTCCTTTTAGAAAGAATGTGTGGTGGTGGGGTATGTGGAAATTGACGAAGACATGCAATTTGAATGGTCCATAGAAAAAGATGGCTTTTTCAATTTTCTGTCGGAGAAGGTTAGTCTTAGAACTTTCGTAGTCGTAGTTAGCTAGCTAGGCATCTGCTCAATAAAAACGAAAAAAAGAATACGCAACTTTGCCGTGTTAAATCATCCACAGCCAATGATGATGCAGCAGCAGAATATCTTAAATATTATTATATATATACCATATAGATTAATATATATTAAAATTTATTTAATATAAAATATTAATATATTAAAATATTTTAAACATAATGAAATTATATGTGGGATTGGAAAGAAAGAAATGAGAAAAGAAGTGACGGTCACGGGGCCTGTCAAATATGGGCTTGAAATGCTGGGAACTTGGAAGCCGCCTACTACTGGACTTGACTGGGACCAGCCTTTGTAGTGAATAAAACATGCGATTTTAACTTCAGCCATTTCCGTGGTGTTTGTTGTCAAGCTTTGAATCCCAATTCAATCAAAATTGGAATAGGCTTTAAGGCCGTCTAGACTTCAACGTCTCTAAGATTGAAACGGGGTTTTAGAATTTTTTTTTTCTAATCTTGCATTTTGTTGGGTTTTAAAAAAATGTATTTGGACGCACCTCAGCCACAAAATTCAGGTAACCGTTCTTTCAGTTTTCATTGGAGGGGAGGAGTCCCCCTCACAATTGGATCCTCGATGAAACCCCACTTCCTCTTTTCCTTTTTTTTTTTTTCTTTTTCTTTTTCAATTTTATTGTTATTTTATTTATTTTTTAAAATTTTGTATTACTTATTTTTCAAAAAAATTTTAATTTTATTTTATTAAATAATTTTTGAAATAAATATATTTTAATAATTTGATATAAATATAATTTTAATATATATTTGATTAGTTAATATAAATATATTTTTAATTATTTATTACATATACATAGTATAATCTATATATTTTAATATATATTTGATTAGTTTAATCTATTTTTCTTAATGATAATTTTTCATTTTAACTATAACTCATCTCACTGCTAGCATTATATTTAAATTCAAATACATAATATATTATTAATTTTAATCTTATTATTATAATATCTAATTTTACTGCGATAATAAATTAATCTTACCTTCTTAGACCATTTTCAATTTCATTATCCATCTAAATATAATCTTAATAAATGCAAAGAAACTTATTACTTGTTTAGGTAAAAATAAAAAATGTTCTACATCAAAAAAATATATATTTACCTATTCTACATGTACAAATATTTAACGTCTAAGTGTTTATTCAAATTAAAAAATAAATAGAAAAAGCTTACGAAAATTATTAAAGCAGTGTAGATAATATTTTTTTTTTGTCATTTAGACTATAATTTACAAATGCAAGATAGAGAATTTTTTTATTTTGAGAAAAGCCTATTTTTATCTTTTATGCTTTGACTCGTGAGATATTTAATTTTTTTTTTAATTTTTTTAACACCTAATCCCTTATATTTTAAATATTAAAAAAAATAATGTCATTAATTTTTTACTCAACTGATATTTTTACACTAAAACTACACTTTTCTTCTTCTTCTTCCCTTCTTCTTCTTCTTATGTTTTAAAGACTATAAACCTAAAAAAAAAAAAATTAAAACTCTATCAATTTCAATAAATAATTAAAATTCAATTCAGTGAAATTGAAATCAATAAAATAAAAAATTTTTAAAAATAAATAAATTATGACAAGGCTCCCTTTGAGCTTATTCTTTGGCACCCATGGTTTAACTCTCTCTCTCTCTCTAAGTCAATCGGAAAACTTAATTTTTTTTCTTTGTTTTTCTTCCCTGTGGATGGAGACTCATTACTATTGAAGAAGAAGAAGAAGAGAAATGTCGATGATTGAGAAAGTGTTAGTTCAGATCTTCGAGAGGAAGAATCGAATAATCGACCACGTGAAGCAGAAATTCCTTCTCTCCAATGACCAACTCGCCCCCAAGTCTCTCATCGATGGCTTTGTTCCTCCGCCTTGGCTCCTCTCCTCTTCTCCTTTAGGTAATTTCCTTCCCTCCCTTTTTTCTTCAGCTTTTTATTTCTCACTTTTCCCTTTTTTTTTTCAAAGGTTTATTAAGTGCTTTTTTAATTCATTTCAGCAATATCTAAGAGATAATCTGGTTTCCGTTTCCTCGTAATCGATTTGATGTGTTCTTTGGCAATGACATTTTATTTGCTTCTGAGTATTTTCTTTTTTTCAAACGCAAATCTGACACTAAAATTGCTTTATCAATATGTCTTGATTTTACCTTTTAATTATTTCAATAATTTTGATTTAGCGCTTAAGTCTTTTTAGACTTGAAAATGTTTGCCAGAGTGTTTCGTTGACTTGACGGTTTTTGTCTTTTTTTTTCTCTTTCAAATACGTAAACTTGAATCTAATATTAAATAGGTTAAAGGGGTAAAATTGTAACTTCATACTTTAAAATTTAACAGAGTAACCGTGACACACTGTTTAAAAGCACATGAAATATAGGTACATCTAAAGCACGAGATAAGAAAATGGACTTCTCCCTTTTATTTTTATATAAATTTGTAAACTCTAAAATTTATTATTTATCTTGATAAATTATTAGAGTTATATTTGATATTTGCTTGACATGGATTATAAAAATATTTATTGAATTATAATTTATGAAAATAATTATATGAATCTCAAAACTCACTCAAACTCAAAATATTAAATTCAAAATTATATAAATATTATATTAATTCCTTTCAAATTTGAAGTTAAATAAATTCAAGAAATTCAAATCTAAAATGAAGTCAATTCAAAAATGAAAGTTTATCCAAATTAAATCATGGACATGGCTTGATTGCATCAAGCTTTGAATAGATTTTTTTTTACTTTAAGTTTAATAAAATCTAAAAAGATATTTAATTGATAAAAAATATTTCTCATTTAATTTTAATTTTAAATGATAAAATATTAATATAAAAATAATATTTTAAATTTTAAATAATATCAAATTTACCCGGACTCAATCAAATGGAATCTTTAACAAAATTTAGCCGTTTAACCAACCCGACCCAATCCGTTCGCGTCTCTAGGAAGAATCCGGCCGTTACCACCTATAGTGTTATGAAGCAGACACAAGATGATGCGTCGCAGGCGCACTCAATTTTCTGCAGTGTAAAGATGGGAAATTGCGTTTTGGACCATCCGCAAGAACAGCATGGAAGTTAACAACCCTGCTTAACGAACTTTTCACTACCCAATTCATTCTTCCACGTGTCTAAACTATAAACCGTTCCCGCCAGAATTACCTGTCTATATTTCTTCTCACTCTCTGCCACCCTGCAACGAATAAACTCAAACACCACATACGGAGCCTCGAACATGGCGTCCAGATTTCTTCTCCCTCTCCTCTTCCTCCTCCTCCTCCTTTCTCTCCCCCTACTGTCCTCCTCTCTGCCCTCCCAAACCCTCCTCGACGCTGCCGAAATCCTCTCCGACTCGGGCTTCGTTTCCATGGCTCTCACTCTGGACCTACTATCTAAAACCCTCCTTCTCCGATCCCCATCTCTCACCATCTTCTCCCCCACCGATCCCGCCTTCATAAAAAAGGGGCAGCCCCCACTTTCTCTTCTCCAATTCCACTTCTCTCCCCTCCCTCTTTCTCTCCAAACCCTTCAAACCCTCCCCAGTGCCTCCCCCCTCCCGACTTTCCTCCCCAACCACTCCCTCCTCCTCACCTCATCTCCTTCCGATGATTACGTTTCACTTAACGGTGTCAGGATCGACGGTTCACCTATATTTGATGATGGGTCTTTGATCATCTTTGGAATCCAAGAGTTTTTCGACCCCAGTTTCGGGGCCTCAACGCCTAATCTTAGCTGTGGCCCGTCCGTCAATAGTGATAATCACTCATTTAGCAAGGCTAGTTTGGTTTTAAGGTCAGGGGGATACTCTGTTATGGCCTCGTTTCTTGATTTGCAACTACTGGGGTTTAAGGCCACGACCAGTACTGTTTTGACTCTATTCGCTCCTCTTGATGATGCCTTGAAAATGAAGGGTCAAATTGGGAATTTCGGTGAGTATTCGTCAATCTTTTTCAGGCATGTTCTCCCGTGCAAGTTTTCATTGGCTGATTTGATTGCTCTCAATGATGGAGCGGTGCTGGGGACGTACTTGGAAGGGTTTAAGATCAATGTCACAAAATCTTGGAATAACGTGATGATCAATGGAGAACCTATCACATCTCCAGATCTGTATTACGGTGAATCAATTTTTGTTCATGGTCTTCAAGCGGTGCTTGCGGTTCCAGAGAGGCAACCGCCACATAGATTGGCTGAACCTCCATCTGATATTGGACTGGATGACGGTGAATTTTAGCGCCATCAATTGTTTTGTTTTGTTTTTCTCAACTCGATTTTTCTGAAACTGACTTGTCTTGTTGATGATCGATTTTTTCTTTCTTTTCTTGGGGTCTCTTAGACGAAGGCTTGGTTTGATGCTTGATTTAGAAGCTATATGGATGATTAATTTGATGTAGTTCAAGGGATATGTCAAGCAATGTGGATTTCTTCATAACATCAATACATGGTAACTAGTCAGTACTGAATGAGTTCCAATGGAATGGGGTTGATAATTGATTCCTTTCACCAATTATTTAATTCATTTATTTGCTGATCTCTGCAATTTTGAGTGACAACTTCAATACTTTATCTGCTTTTCTTAAGAACCAAGACAAATGATGGCTCACAGGAACAACGACAGATTTCAGAGAAGGCTTATCTTTTTTCCTATACAGACTTTGCAATGAGGTTTTTATCACTTATCACTATCCTAAGGGCAGAAAAACAAATTAATTTGTAAATGCTACCTGGAAGTTCATGCTTTAACCCTCATTGACTTGAGTTGAATAATTTTTCACCCTTTACCAAAATGCCGGACTGAAAGTTCATGCGTTAGTCCTAAATGATTTTACAATTTTAGGTTTTTCCAATATCCTTGGAGCTTTAGGTTGTAACGACAAATAAAATTGTACCAAGTACATAGATGCTAACACAAACAAACCAAACCCATTATTCAATCCTTTCTCAAGCCATGATTATGGTGGTTAAAACTCATTTCTAACATAACAGCATTAAGAACAATAATAAAGAGTAAATAAGTTCACTAATTAGATTGGAAAGACAATAATAATATTGAATGCATTAAACCACAGATGTTTAAAGGGCTAAAAATGGATGTATCAAGCAGCACAGCACGTGCAAAAATAGCTATGCCTACTAGATATTCAGGGACTGTTGTTTATTCACTTTGGAAGGATGAAAGTTGTCTAGTTATATGTATATCTACGGGAAATGAATTATGAAATAAAATTGAAACCAAATTTTCAACCTCTGAGAGTTAGACATACCAGGGAAGCATTTGCCATAGACCACGCATTCTTCCATAGCCAAACAAGTGTTAGAAATTGCATTGAAACACACAAAATAGATCATGCATTTGTCAGGCAATGGCATCTACATGGGCATTTGCCCTCATCATTATCTATGTATACTTTGACCAAAAGTTTAGAAATTGTGGTAGACTTAGTATTTTGTTTCAGTAAAGCAATGTGAAATCAACTGAGACAGTCTTCATTTCAGCGATTACGAAATGCTGTTTGCTAGCTAGCGCCATAAAAAATCACTTTAATTACTCGGATGCAATCAAAGCAAAGCTGAAGATATTCAACCGAAATACTTAAGCTAGAACTTCAAGGTTAAATTAATCTGTTCATTTTTCCAATAAACAACAGTAACCAAATAATCATGGAGGAGCCATTTGCTCGACACAAACTAGAGGCGTCAAAACTGATAACATATTCAGCTTTTTTTTTTGTTTTTGAGCAAGCAACTTTGATCAAAATGTGATGTACATAACTAAATTGAAGAATTGAGCTTCAGCTCAGTTGGTTGATGCTATTATTTTTAAAAATGGAATATAGTAGATTTATAATTCGAATTTTTATAAGTTCAATTATTTTATCCCTATATTATGACTCTTTTTAAAAAAAATAAATTGAAACTTGACACATTTCAAATGTTAATAAATAAGGTTGGAGAACCAATTTTAACAATTTTTTTTATTTTAATATATAAAAATTTTTTGATTTTAATTATTTCATTATTAACAAAATCTGGTTATATTACTTATCAATGTATATTAATTACGATAAATAAGAAAAAAAGTAAAATAAAAAAAAATCATTTCGATGAAATGTTTTTACCATTGGCAAGGGGGAAAAGAACTAATTTGAAAGGCAAATATCCAAAATAATCTCATTTTCAATCATAAATGAGAAACAAATTTGCTATAATAAAAATAATTTAAAATTAATTTAATTAAAAAAGGTTGATGGATAAGATGTCAAACTTCTAGATAATCAGATTGGTACTTCTAGATGTCAAACTGCGATCTGGTTGATTGGCTTCGTCTAAGACCGTCTATTTTGACCCAATGTTATGGAAAATTTTATTTTTTAATATTATAGTTTTAATATATTTTAAAATAAAAAAAATAAATTTGATTAATTAAATAATACCTCAGACCATGTCAAACTTAAAACTCCCTTCATAAGACCCGGTATGAATGGAGCCCCGCCGGCCGCCAGGCCACACAAGGTCCACGTTTAACTACAAAAGTACTGTTTTTAAATGTAACGGAAAATGCGGGCTGGTCGCTCAACCATCGTCTCTCCTCTCTGCCAAAATCAAAACAGAACAAACGCCCATATATAAAGTCACGGGATACGAGTGAAGAAAAGATTGTAATTTGATTCATCGACAAAAGCGTTTGCACTCAAATCTTAATTATCTCTTTACTTAACATCAAAACCCATAGCTTGATTTTCGCAAAATCAAAGGGAGAAAAGAAAAGAAGGCTCCTTTGCTTGAGGAAAAACGATCCCTTTCTTGTAAGTTTCTTCCTTTTCTTCTTATCCACTTTGTGTTGTAACCCTTTTCCTTTCTTGTTATGATTTATGCTTTTTTCTTTTTGTCCTTTAAAGCTCTTGGATTGGTAAAGCGCTCTCTCTTTTTGGTTTTTGGCATCTGGAGGCGCCCTTTGTTGTTTTTTTCCCCTCACGTTCCTCTTATACTTTCTCTTTTCTTTTTGCTTTCTCTGGGTACTTTCCCTTTCTGCTTTCTGTTTACTTTAGAATGTTTTTGGATGTATTTTCATCAATTGTTTCATGCCAATTTGTTTGGTTTTTTGGGTTTTGTTTTTGTTAGGCAGTTGTAATAAGGTGTATGTCAAAAAACTTTTTTTTTTTTTTCAATTTTCTCACTTTTCCTTCTCTGCTTGAACTTTAGAAACTTATATTTGTCTTCGCTCCAATATGCTGAGTTTTTGATGTTGTACCATTCAGTTCTTTTAAAATTTTCTGAAAATATTTCCTTTTGCTTTGATGGTTAAATTTTGATGTTATACCATTCAATTCTGAGATAAATTCTTCTCAGCTTGCTATGAGGTGGCTTTTTTCATCCGCTGTTACATGCACTTTTTGGGGTGGGTTATATATGGGCATAAGTTTATATACTAACGCCTAAATTTAAAAGCTTTTAGATTGTTTCTAATCATTTGTAGTTTTTGTAAACAGGCAGAAAAGCAAACAAGCTATTCCTGGCTTGGCTTATTTCAGCTTATTGTCGAGTTTTTTTTTCTGTATCTGAATATGGGGGATCATTTTGTATTACTAGTGGACCGGCTGTTGACAGAATCCACTTTGGAAGCTGCAATTGAGAGCAGGAACCGGTCTTTGCATGCCACTGCTGCAGCAGTGGATGACACAGAAGTATTAAACTCTTATCCAAAGTTGGATTTATCGTCGCCGGGGAAAATTGTTGAATGTAGGATATGCCAAGATGAGGGTGAAGCTTCAAATATGGAGACCCCTTGTTCTTGCTGTGGCAGCTTGAAGGTTAGTTTGATGCTTATTTGACTGACTATTTTCAAATTTTGAAAATATTCAATTCGGTTTTAAAGTTTCTTTAACCTGTCTTTACTCTTTATTTATATATTTCATGTTCTATTTATTAAGACAACCCCACAATTCTTTCACTATGTAATATGTATGATTTGTTTCCAATTTTTGATAAATGCTGTGATGAATTTTATCTAGTTTTTGCCGCTTAGAACACATCATCAGTATCAGCTACCTAGTTGTTTTAGTATTGCTCACATCTGTTTATTAAGACAACCCCACAATCCTTTCACCATGCAAGCTTTTGCTGAATGATATGATTAATTTTGTGTAGTTTTTACTGCTTAGAACATGTCATCAGCATCAGCTACCTAGTTGTTTTTATATTGTTCATGTTCTCTTTATTAAGAAAACTCCACAATTCTTTTACTATTTATGATTTTTTCCCAATTTTGGGTGAATGATGTGATGAATTTAATGTGGCTTTTGGTCCTTAGAAGCTAGAATTCATTATCAATGTCAGCTAACTAGTTATTTTGAAGCTTATTATATAAATTTGAGGATGCATCACTGGTCATTAACTAGTCATTTCCTTCACCCCCCCTTTGCCTACTTTTCAACCAGAAAAAAGGAACGGCCAAAGGCCAAGGTAAATGGCCTTTCCTTTTTCTCTAGAGCAATTGACCATGACAAATATATAGTTTCAAACATGAAGGCTTGATTTATTCCATCTTGACATACTGCCTTCAAATTTTTGTTTTTGTTAATTTCTGAAGAATATTTGTTGGTAAGTGAAACCAACAATATTTTAATTGCACAACCTTATTAGAATTTCTTACCTAAGTTCCAATAATGTCATTTTGTAAATAGATCAACTTTGCTCCTATACCCTTCAATCTGCTTTCTTTTGAAATTTGTTTTTTTTAAAGAATCCGGCTTCGGGAAGCTGTGAATATGCTTTCTTTCCTCCAGCAATGTAAGGTTGATTGTCAACTTACCCTTTTTTTTTCTTACAGTATGCTCATCGTCAATGCGTACAAAGATGGTGCAATGAGAAGGGCAACACTACTTGTGAAATATGCCATCAGGTTACATATTTTAGATTTGATGACCCATGTTAAAGTTTTTTTTTTTTTTCCCTTTTTTAATTTGAACTTGTTCAAGTCGTCTCAAGCTCAAGATCTTCCTTGTATAGCTTTATCTCTGCCATTAAGTAAGACTAAAATTATCTGATCATAAATCTTCTGCATTTCAGCAATTCAAGCCAGGCTATACTGCACCACCTCCCCTGTTTCAAATTGGCCGTATTCCAATGAATTTTAGGTAACTTTTGTGTACGTTTGGTTATTAACTAAGTTCTCCTGGTCAGGTCAAGGGATTTAAAAGTTCTTACTTTTTCACTAGAATTTTATAAATAAGTAGCCGTTTTTTTAATCAGGGGAAACTGGGAGATTTCTAGGAGGGAGTTAAACAATTCTCGCTTTATAGCTGTGGTTTCAACAGATAGTAGCTTACTGGATTCTCCCTACGATGACGATTTTGGTTCAAGTACAAGAAGCTTGATGAGTTACCGTACAGTTGCAATAATGGTAACTCTCTCTCTCTCTCTCTCTCTCTCTCTCTGCTCTCTTTTGGTGTCTGTTTTGACTTCTAAGAGCTATGAAGCACGGACATGGGATGCACCATCACATATTGGTGTCCGGTGGATACGGACATGGTGGCAAGATATGTGTCTAATACTCCATGACATGCCAAAAAAATAAAAACAAAATGAGCAAGGTTATGACATGTATTTGAAATTTTGATAAACGCATATGCTTTAGTTTGACAGACATAGCTAATTAAAGATTAAAAGTAATTATGATTCCTGCAATGGTATTTGGAATTTTGATTTCTAAATTTGGGCTGAAAATTAGGGGAACTTAATTGGTGGGGGAGGGTTTAAAAACAATTATTTTTCAGGTGAACAGGAAAACCATGTGGTTAAGACTTTAATC
Organism: Adansonia digitata; assembly: GCA_029448705.1. Taxonomy (NCBI): domain Eukaryota; kingdom Viridiplantae; phylum Streptophyta; class Magnoliopsida; order Malvales; family Malvaceae; genus Adansonia; species Adansonia digitata. The sequence goes on along the minus strand of JAQSVH010000001.1, from coordinate 5,267,167 downwards.
TTTTGTTTCACCAAATGCTATCATTTCTCACAGCACTCTTAACCCAATTTCTCATGCTTTTTCATCTGCAGTTCATGCTTCTTTTGGCTTTGCGACATACTCTTCCTGTCGTACTAAGTGGAAGCAATGACTATTCTTTCACATTATTTATAGTAAGACATATTTTCCCTTTGTTGCTCTCCGACTTTTCATTTTTTCTTAAAATAATTGTGTTTGTTGCATATCCAAATATAGGTAGGGGGATATGATTCTCCAAGACCCTCGAAATGCATGAAAATCTTAAAAAAAAAAAATTGAAGATATCCATGTCTAAGACTTAAACCCAATCCGTGTCATTGTATTTTTCCCCCATGTATTTGAAGAGAGTTATCAGGTTCTTTAGTTTCAGACTTTAAACTTACGTCTTCTTCATTGTACAGATGGTATTACTTCGGACTGTTGGGATTATCCTGCCAATCTATGTCATTGTTAAAGCAGTGACTGCACTCCATCGCCATCGCCGCAGGCAGCAGCAGGTGAGTACTTCCTGTTAATACAACTCAATATTTCCTACTGATTTACAGTGTCTATGTTAAGACGAAAACAGTTTGCTTATTGACTTATTTTTTTGTTTTGTTCTTCATTAGGAAACTCCAAATTCATTGTTTACTCAATCAGATGAAGAAACTGATATTTCTATCATGCAAACTCAGCCTCACATAGTTAACCTAAATTGAATGCCAACATAGATTTCACCAAAAACTTCATTACACAATAAGAAATCGGTCTTGCCTGCGAAAAGTGGTAGGTGTTGATATCATCGGCTGATAATTCATATTTGATGTTTCGCAACTTGTATTAGAAAAACTCCTTTTTTTTAAGTCTGGGACGGATCTCAATTTGTATATAATCAAAGAAAATATGCATTGGAAAAGTAAAGAAATCCCAAGAATGTACCCTGTGTATGAACCATCGTGCAGTATATAAAAGAATAGCTGCAATTCAATTGAATATTTACCTTACTCCAATGTTCTTTCCCATTTATTTGCATTGTTTTTTTTTTCCCTTTTAATTGCAAATAATTTTTGTGGAAATAGGTTATGCTTTTAGGAAGGGCAGTGAGTTTTGTGTATGAGATCACGCGAAGTATTCAATATCATATTAATAGACAGATGTATCATTTTTGTTTTGGTATTATTATGTACCGATATCGCCGATTTACTGGTTCTTACTTCTTAAAAAAAATTTTCTTTAATGATTTGTTGAAACTTTTAGATTTTGTTCTTCAATTTTTTTTCTTGGATTTAATTTCTTAACATTTGAAAAATTTTTCAACTTTTTTTCTTCCCTAATTATGATTAGATCTTCTTTCCTAAATTGAATTTAAAATCTTCATTCCCATATTGTGTCCCAAATGATTTAGAGGAACTCTCTATTTATAGTATTAGATTATGCCAAGAACTTAATATCTTCAATTTT
>JAQSVH010000001.1:5211530-5221817 GCA_029448705.1 Adansonia digitata | reverse complement strand
GATTATAATATATAAAAATATAAAAAGTATAATATAAATGTATAAGTTGCAAATCAATCCTTAAGTATTTGATTGGAATTATTATTTTTACAGGTAAATGTATTGGTTTATATCTAATTTGATCACAAAAGCAGTGAGAAAAAAATTGAATAAATGAAGTAATTGCATTTTAAAAAATAACATAAAGTAAGATAAAATAACAGATAAAATAACATATAAAAATATAAAATATTAATAAAAAATACTAATAATAATTGATTAAAACTTGACTAAATTCTTGTTTTTTTTTTGTATTTTTTTATTGTCTTTTTTATATTCTTTATTCTTTTCTCAACTTAAAATTGAAAATTTGGATTATGAAATTACGAGACATATTTTTTTTTTAATTGGATCAATACTTTCAATTGAATAAGTACAAGAAAAAGATTCATAGATAAAAATAAAAAAGTGTATTTCTATTCGTAACTAAATCTTTAATTTTTTTTTTTTACTTTAAAGAGACGTACTATGAAAATAGCTCACTTTATGAAATTTCTTATTTGGATGGAAATCAAGAAAGTTTGAATATAGAAATATTATAAAAAGAAAAAGAAGATGGAATATCTATCATGGTTTGAAAAACCTCTTGTGACACTTCTTTTTGATTATAAATGATAAATACAAAATTTTTACTTCAAGCACACGTAATGAAATCGTAGACACTCAAATAAAATTCAATCTACGAAATAATTTGAACTATGAACAGCATCATTGTGGTAAATATTGTAATGTTAGAGAAATTATTACAGCAAGAAATAAAGAGAAAGATCATAAGCATCTGTACCGTAAAATCGATTTTCAATGAATCTCCCTATTAGATTAAAATTGAGAATAAAAGCCTGTTACTTTTTGTTTCACCATAATTGGGCGCTGTACAGCTCTATCCATTTATTCACTCAACCCAAATTTAAATTCTTTTTTTTTCCCCCACCAAAAATTCAGAGACGATTTTTTTTTTTTGACTGATCATGAGAATGGTCAAATTGATAACTTGTTGTCACTGTACAAGTATTCCTAACATAGTTAGAACATAACTAACTAAAAGAAGCCTAAACAGTATTACAAGGTGCACATCAATCATTTTTATTGCAGTTACAAGGATGCAATCTCACCCTGAAAAGCACGCAACCTTCATATCTGTTGCAATTTCCAAGTTGCAACTTTTTTTAACCTTAATTTAATATCGAAGAGTCTTTTAACTACAGACAGATCTCAATTCACCAACCCTGCTGTATGGCTTGCTATTATAACCCAACTTTACAAGCAAAAAAAAAAGAAAAAGAAAAATTCAACAGGCTTTGCTATCTGCATCTTAAAATGCACGAAAATTCAATCCCGTATCTACTCCTGCAAGCATGATTTTATGTATATACACTCCTGCAACAAAACAAATCTTTCCCTGCAAAAATTTCAGGCATGTTAAGATGCAGAGTGGTAGACAAAACAATATGATGCTTAATTTGTAAAGGTTCGAGAAATAATTGCGTGGTTTTCAGAGGGTTGGAAAAAAAGTAAATCTTCATGACGAAAATTTGTTAGGCTATCTGAATTTGGCATGAGGTTAAAGGAACTCACTCATGAAAGAAGCCTAATTTATTAGGGTATCCGAAAGGAGTACGGGCAGTCCTATTGATGCCATTGGCATGTCATTAGCAGAAGTCTTTCCGACAGATTGTTATCTAATGCCTACTGGAAAAATCGTGAAACTTCCTGGTATAATTGTTCAGCTTCAAATGGTTTTGACACATATCCATCCATCCCACCCCGTAGACATTCCTCCTGTATAGCCTGGATAACATCTGCAGTCATAGCCAAAATGGAGAGATGCCAGTTTGAAACATTGTTATAAGTTTCCACCGATAATTCACCAAACTGGATACGGTTATTGATATTCTGTTCCATACCCCGAATTCTCCTTGTAGCTTCAAACCTGTAGGGAGACGAAGAAAACACTATCCGCATTAAACATTGACTAAGTCAGAATATAATCATTTAAGTACTATCAACAAATCAATAATCTACTGAAATGCAAAAAGTAGCCAGCAAACATAAGATATCATAGAAGGCATCTTCAATGCTCATTGCAAAAACTAGAGAATATTTTCTCTCACTTATTGGTTACCTTGTTTCATAAGGTTTTAAAACGTAATATCGGTATCAGAATTGCAAAAGGAAGTTCTAAATGCAATATGGGATTACATACCCATCCATTTCTGGCATTTCGAAACAGGCATCGAACTGGTGAGGCGGTGTGAGCAGTTCAGTAGCTTCTATTCCTCTTGCAGCAGTAAACATGTTGGCTCCATATTTTTTCAATGCGCCCACAGCTGCTTTTAGATTCACATTGTTGTCATCTACAACTAGAATTTTTTTTCCCAAGAAGAAGATTTTGAAGAAAGAAGCTAGGTAACTCCCCGTTATGGGGATTCCCTTTGTTCCCAACACCCATGGCTCGTTGTATAGATACTGCTAACATGCTAGCCCTCGAGGGCTTTGGGATGACGGTCAAGTTACAAACACCATAAGTAGTATTTGCTCCAGAAGAGCTTATAGAATTAGACAAAAGGAAGACCTTTGGACGAGTACCATTATCTATTTTCTCTAAGTTATTGATGAAGAAAGCCGAAATGTTTATATCCTTATCCAAATTTCCTGTTCAATGAGAACCATGTTTATGGCATTACTCCCCCAGCTTATGCTAGGTAAACCTTGTTTCCGTTTAGCAACTACTTCAACATCAATTCCCAGCCGTTGGATATGATACTTTGACACCTTGGCCCGGACAGTTCGAGGATCCATAACTAATGCTCTCATCCCATGAAACTCCAAGGAAAGAGAGTTAGGCTGGTTATTGATTTGCTGCCTCTTGTAGTCCTTGGAACTAGACGAGCTGCTGGTGAAAACAGCAGTGAATGTAAAAGTGGACCAATCTTAGGAATGCTAACAAAACCAATTTCTTCTTTCATCAGATTAACCAAACAGTGCTTATGCTTAGTCCAATGCCTGTGCCCCCATGTGTTCGGGAAATAGAAGGGCCCACTTGCGTAAAAGGGGTGAAACACGAGACTGCGCTTCTAAAGGGATACCTTCTCCTGTATCTTCAACCGATACGGTAGGACCAATGCTGTCAGAGAAAGGATGCATGGATCCTTCTTGACTGAAAGTTCTAAATCCTTTCCAGCTCCGCTGACTATCAGCAACAGGAAAACCACTCAATGTGCTTTGATGGAGATTCCGTCTCAACTTCTATCGAATAAATCAGCTCTTCCACAAGATGAACTGTAACAAAGATGTGTCCGTTCTCAGTGAACTGCACCAAATAAGTAAATTATAAGTTTTGTGCTACTAAAGCGTAATCCAGATAAAATTTTTAGATCCAAATACTTGTGAGTTAATTATTCTTCCTAGGATACAAAGGAAAAGAGTTTTAAATGCAAGGTATAATGTTTAATTTTGAAACATATTGGTCACACTCCAATCTCTTCCCAGTAGTATATAGAATTAAAATTAAAAACTTCTGAAGTCCAAAGTTTTATATACATTAAATGGAGAAACAACCACATACTTTAATTGAGTTTCCCATGAGATTGATGATGATTTGTCTGAATCTCCCAGGATCACCAATTAGCATCTAAGGCACTTGATCAGAAATATAAACCGCCACCTGCACTCACCCGCAAATTGATTATACAAAATGAAATATATTTTAGACTCGTGGATGAACACCATATGAAGGGTAAAAGAGAAAGAAAATAGGAGAGAAAAGGCTGGGGGAATAGAGTGAGTCAGCAGAATACAGGTATCTCACCTCTACTCCTTTGTCCTGAGACTTCCCAGAAAAGAGTGACAACACACCATCCAAGACTGCTCGTAGATCCAACTGCACGCTCGAGCTCTAGTTTACCAGGTTCGATTTTAGCCAGATCCAAAACCTCACTTATAAGTGCAACCAGCGCCTTTCCACTAGCTTGTGTGGTTCTGACATAATCCAGTTATGTAACATCTAAATCCGTCTCCACAAGCATATGCAACATTTCCTGAAAAATAAGTGCCTCACTGTCATGGCTAAGAAAACTTTATTCTCTATTTGTTATTTTAATTTAATTTTCTGAGCACAATCATAAAAAAGCATAGAAATAACTTTGTATAAATAAATTAAAGGTTCAAGACTCACCCAGAACACAATTCATTGGGGTTCTGGTCTCATGGGAAACAGTAGCAAGGAACTGCAAAACGGTCACACTTAATAAGTACCAAATGCCCGTAACAGGTCAGAACGCTTCAGAGTATAAATCAGATATGTCATGAACCCGAGATTGGGCAACATCAGCTGCCTCGGCCTCTTTTTTGAGCTCCATCATCTTATGGCAGTCATCTTCCACCTTGGCAATTCGATTAACAGTTGCATGGAATATGTGCCCAACAAGTAATACAATCACAAAGATGCCAATTAAAGTGGTTATTGCTAACCATGGCCTGCTTAAACCTATAGGAAGAACAAAATTGGTCCATGATTTACATTGAAGTTCTTTATTTTTGAAATGTCTTTACCCAAAAAAAAAGGAGACGAAAAGAACTTAGAACCCCTCTTATAGATCAATTAACTCTAATTTTATGGATGTACATAACAGTGAAAGTTTAATAAAGGTTGACATGCATTTGCAAAGGCCAGGTAATGATAATCGTTTGTTTTTATCGAAATAGAAGAATTTATGTTGAATTGGAACCGGTCAAAAACAACAATAGAGGCTCGTATCAAAGAGAAGGTGAAATCCAGATCAAAAGGTAATCCGAGATCTATGAACTACCTGCAGCGCATCTCATGCTTGCCGAAAGGATCTCCAAAATTAAGGTGGCTGACATGCTCCAACCCATAATCCGATGCGTTTGAGCTATACATACTAATAGGGTAAGATTTATTAGTTTATCCAACACAAGATTGTTTGTTTACTTGCAAGCTATTGTACCAACTTCTCCACAAGTGATTTAATATCGAACATTACCTGATTGAGCAAATGATGGTATCAGGATAAGTTCTCTTTAATTATCATGAACAAGTTCATCTTAGCAGAGCCATTAACGAGAGCATCACATCAGGGGCCTCTTGTTAAAAAGGAAGAGTTTGCTTCTCCCTTTTCTGCATGGCATTTATTTTGATTGATGTATACGATCAATTTAAGAGTCCCTAAGCTATTAATTTTCATTACAACTTTTACCTTTTACATGCATGTATATATGTGTGTTTCCAGAGATGGGAAGCCTAAGGAATTCATCTTCCAACTAATTTTCATAAAACAAGGAGATACTGATTAGCATTCCTAGTTTTTGTTCGTATGGAAAACATACCCATCAGTTGGTTGAATCCTCCATTAGGAGTTGCAATTGAGGGAACATCCCTCCTGTAGACTACGGATGTCAAAATAACTCCAGGACGATTTGTTTTGAGTAATCTAAAAGGAGCTGTTAGAAGCCCCTTTCCTGATTTTCTTGCACGTAATACATTCTTGCGATCCTACAGTTGGTACACGAAATTCAAGATTCACGACTGAAGACTGTAATGAATGAAATCAAAATTCTTTATTCAACCGGGATCAAAGCTCTCGAGAGATTGAAAATACTTAATATTCTTCCAAACTAGAAAGTAATGAAACGCTCTTCAGTCCGGTTAAGCTTAACACAAGTTATCCAACGAACTTTGGGTTTCTCTTCTATGCTATTTTCTTTAATTAGAGTAGTACAATTTTCAGTGAAATTTATCGGAATGGGCTATGGCTACTGAAAAAACCACAAGAACCTTTTAGTAAAGGAGCTAACCTTCCCTGACAGCACATCAACAGAAACCACACGTGATATAATATCCTCTGCAAAGATAACAGAAGCATATTCTTCCTGAATTGGCGATGGCTCCAAGAGGTCGGGATTGTACTCATCCTTATGAACTGGATTTTGTTCAAGGGTATCCATCCTCTTAATAGTCCAGCCCTGTTGCTTCTCAATTGTTCTCTTTCAGAGAGGAGCACCCTTACAGCATATGCCACACCGCTTGTAAGGGGCCTCTCGAAAGCAGTTCACTCCACTTACCTCGCAAAAGTCCTGTACAGGTTCTTAAAGAGAGTTTCCTTTGTTGAATAAAAAAAATGATCATAATTCCTAACTTTTAGTTCAGTTTGCCAGTGAAAGACATCCCTCTGAATCTGGCATAGCTGGAGGATTTCCTTTCATATTCCTATGGAAAGCTGCATTCAACGAATATATGGTTTCTGGTCCCCTGTTCAGCCTGGCATAATTCGCATATTCCGTCAATGTTCATTCCCCAAGAAATTAATCTCTTCTTGGTAGGAAACTTGTCAAGGATGGCCATCCAAGCCAACCACTGAGTGTATGGGAATGTGCAGGGGGAACCATATCAACCTGACCCAGTGGACTTTCTCATGTCTGGTTCTAAGTTTGTCCCAGATCTTGTCATCTGATACTTGCCAGGGAATTTTCGAAGAAGCCTTCCTCCTTGATGTGTGATGAACTGCATTGCTAGGCTCCTCATTTGCAGTAACTTCCTCCAAGTCCAACTACTGCCTTGTGTGATGGAGACCTGCCAGATTGTTTTGTCCTTGAGGACATAACTATGAATCCAAGCAATCCATAATAGGACCTTGCCTGGGTGAAGAGGGGCCATAAGTGCTGAAGAATGCAGGCTTTCTTCCAAGTTAGCTGCTACTTCAGGCCTAGTCCACCTATTTAGGAAATATCTGAATTTTATGCTAAACAAATAAATAAGAAACACGGTTTGGCCCAACTCTTTGAATTAAAGCCCATACCTTTACGTGTACCAAATTAACCAATTACACCGAGCCACCTATTCCAACTGCCGAAAGGAATCAGAGCTGAGTCGGTGACCATTTCATTTATATCATTTATCCGTCTTCGGCCTGGATATAAAGCGCATGAATTAGTTGACAAGTAGTCTTTATATCAGCACACAGATTTTTGGCGACGGAAAGGACAGAAGAAAAAGGGGGAAAAGTTAAGTTTCGTCGGGGAAAGGAAAGAGAAGAATTCGCCTGAAATTTCATTCGCTCTCTCTATTGGCTACCTGATCTCTCCGTCATCATGGTAATCTTTTGATTTCCTTTTTCTCCTTTTTTTTTCCCCTGTGATCATCGGTTTACGGTTTTCAAATTTATCTTTTTTTACGTTCTCTTGAGCTGCATATATCTGAATTGATCTCATATATGCTTTCATTCCCGTCCATTTGTCTTTTCTAATAAAATTGATTGTACAATTCAGAGATTGTAGATCTCAATTTATAGCATATTTTTGTCCAAAAATTATTTGACTAATTTAGTTAGATAGGCTTTAATTTATCCGTTTTTGGGTGCAAATTTTAATTGTATTATTTTTTATAGTATTTTTTAATCATTATATTATCAATATAGAATATTTAATATGACCCAAATGCAGATAGTTATAATCTAGTTTTTGCAGACAACATCAAGGCGCCTTGCAGACAGGAAGGTGGAGAAGTTCGAGAAGAACATAACAAAAAGAGGAGTTATGCCTGAAACAACGACAAAGAAGGGGAAGGATTATCCTGTTGGACCTCTGCTGCTTGGGTTTTTCGTATTCGTTGTCATTGGATCATGTAAGATTCTTGGCAGCTTAATCCTTTCACCACCGTATTTGCTTAGATATTCAGCGTTTACATTTGGTATAGCAAATACTTTACATGATTTTGCCACTAATATGATCAGCAACACGTCCATGATATGATGGATATGGGTTCATGATTATGTATGCTTTCTGCGTGGGTATGAAAATTGTGTCTTGTTTCATCAGTGAAAACTCTTGTTTTGTTTAGTTTGGACCTTATTGGTCTTTAGCATGATATCTGCTGCTCTTGTACCTTGTGAGTTTTCTTTGGGTTCCTTAATTCTATGTTTGGGTTGTGTTCTAGGGTTGTAAACTGTTCCAACTCTTCAAAATTTATTTCAAGTACCCATGTTCGACACTTTTATCCGAACATTTTCATACATGGGTATGAAGATATAACCATCAGAATACATAGAAAAAATTTGAGTATACTCATGTCACACACATACTTGTATCCACCACTTGTGCCGAAGTTTGAATAACATAGTTGTAAACTTTCTTTGAGGGTATTGCTTAAGTATCCAAATTACAATTTAGAATCTATTAGTACACTCACCAGGGATAATTAGTAATGAAAAATTTTCTGCCTATCCCATAACCTTGCATGATTTACTTATTAAATTCTTTTTCATTATCTGTAACAGCTCTCTTCCAGATTATCAGGACAGCGACCAGCGGAGGCATGGCGTAAGTCTGCATAACCCATGTTAAGCAATTGCAGAGGAGACTTGTCATGTCCCTTTTTCAGCTAGTTTTGTAGGGAATTGATGATAAATTTACTAGTTATGCTTTACTCACGTTGTAAAGTATTCAGAATTTGAATAAGACCTCCATTTCTTGTCTTTTTGTTCTACTTTTTATGTGCTACTTCTTGCCTCTTCTATTTGTGAATGTATGAGATAGACCGAGAGCATTCCTTAGAATGGTGTTTAATGCCAGCACCATTTATGGTTTAAAGTTTTCCTTGCGTTATATCATTATCTAATTCATGATATTTGGTTAAATTAGAATATAATCAATTTGCTGCTAAAGTTTCGTGGAAGTTTTGGTTAATCGATCCTCTGGTAATGTTGATGGTTTTAATTCCAAAGATTCTATGTCTAAATGTTCTTGGAATGTGAGCCATTGATGGTAATAACATTTGAACTTCATCTAAGTCATCGATAGTAATCAATTTCCTGGAAAATGGTTACTTTTGTTTACTCCATTAAAACAACGAAGAAAATCAGGCTAAAGAGGAGCTAGCAGCAAAAGCTTAAAACACAATGGCAAATTCAGAAAGGGGAAAAACTTTCTTTGACATGCCATTGCTGCCAGAAACGGAATGGGCTGGAAATCAAGCGGTGGCAGTTGGGCACGGGTGAAAGGCGGCGCCGCATGCTATCCACTGTCGCTTTCTCCCCTATGATGGAATACATCCCTGAACCTTAGGCCACTCTTTACTTACCACATTGTACGTAACTAATCGGTTCATTTGTCTCGGCCTCAATGACAAAATGAGCAAACTTTTGTTGGCCCAGCAACTCATTCAAACGTGCTTCCCGTAAAACTCTAAGCAATATAAGTTGGGCATTCTGTCCGCCTACTTCCACAAGAGTGTCATCTTCTGCAGCTCCCATATGCTGACACAAGTGGCGGCATTTTTTTGTCAACAATCCCACAACCTTCCACACAGCAAGTGTGTGGTCAGTCAAATGTATTGGGGCTGGGATAATAAATTGCGTCCATACACCAGTAACCATGCTGTAGGACACCATCCCTTCGGGGTCAGACTGCATGAAGGTTTACTATCAATGGAAACCGCTTGTGACCGAAAGTTCAGTGGTAGTGGCAGTTTAATGCTTGAAGGCATGCTTCCTGGTCGGCTTCATGAATTCTTCACTGAGTCGTAAACTTCATACTCTCCATCACGATTCACATCCACTCATAGGACCTTGTAGCCTCCACTGCTTGAACTTCCATTCAGAGTCATTCCCACAGCGAAACACGACCACACTTTAACTGACCTAGCTGGCAACTCTTTAAATGACTGGGTAAAAAGATTGCAGACATAGAAGTTTCTATGACCAATACAAGAAAGCAAACTAGACCACATACAGAAGCAACTGGACGAGCAATCATCTTTGCTGGCAGAAAAGAGATTGTGGGGTGGTGCCATTTCCTCATGGAAGGGTCATGCATGGCTCCAAAATTCATATTTTCTTGAGTGATAGTATAGAAACAGGGATTGGCTTGTGGCATTTCGGCACAATGCTGAGAGAAATTTTGCGACTCCAGCAAGGTGTTCCATTTAAGGCAAACTGAGCGGGAACGGAAAAACGTGGCAATGGGAAGTCTAGCAATAACATCTTCAAAAAGGCCTTCGGGGAATTCTTTCCAAATTCCTTGTTCCATAACCTCCGGTGTAAGGGTACTTCCGGGTAATTTCCCTCGGTTTCACTGCTTTCGTGATTTCTGCCTGGTGGAGGCTTGAAAGGTTCCAACATCTTACAGTTTTCCAGATTCCCGGCAGCCACAGAAGTGTCATCGATATTAGGCAAGCACAAACTGTGTGAAAGCTAATACAAGTTATCATGTTTGCAACTTTCTACTTAAAATAAC
>JAQSVH010000001.1:5193735-5206017 GCA_029448705.1 Adansonia digitata | reverse complement strand
CCCCCCCCCCCCCCCCCCCCCCCCCCCCCCCCCCCCCGCCCTGCGGGTCATCGCGAAAGCTCAGTCTGGTGCCAGTTCTGCTAAATAGAACTTCTCAGGGTTTTGAATGCAGAAAGCTAACCCCCAGTATTTGATATTCAGGGATTCATTTTGGCTCTTCATGCAGGCCGCTGAATGGCTCTCGTACTATTTCAATTTTATAGTTTCTTGCTGAATACTCTCAACCTCAGTATATTTGATAGTCAGGGATTCATGTTCTTTTGTACTTGCCTGAAGATTTGTACCATTAGTCCATATTAGAGGTTAGATAACAGTGTAGATTAGATACAGGGACTGCTTAAATCATATTTTTTTTAATGGTTATTTACCTTTATCAGCATTTTCAAATTTCTTATAGTACTTTGTTAATCTAAATTACAAAAATGTATTGAATGGTTAATTCTGGAAATGTTGGAAGCAAGGATGCTGACTGAAGAAATTTTGTTTTCATTTTAATCGCCTCGATATAAACATAATATAAATTATTAAATATATTAAAATTTTAAATATTAATATAATACGTATATTAAATATATTTTATATTATTTTATTTTTATTAAATATATTATATTTAAAATTATAATATTTTCCATCCCTAGACAATTGGGTTTCAAAACTTTGAAAAATCCTTGTAGTTTCTAATAGATTTTAATGTGATAAAATTGCTGAAAAAACTCCCTTATTTATGTTTGTAATTAATGCAAGTTTTAGAGTGTGAAGGTTTTTTTTTTAAATAAAAAATTTAATTATTAAATTATTAAAATGTACTTTTTCATTTTAAAAAAAAAGGCGAATTGACCGAACTCTTAAACTCCACACGTCTACGTGTATCCAATAAACCAATTACACCATGCCACGTATTCTGATTTGGATCAGGACCAATCAGAGCGAAGCCGGTGACGCTGCAGCCGGGTAGCCTTTAAATTATCATTTATTATTTTGATCAGTCTTCCCCTATATAAGGCGGATGAAAAAGTTGAAATTAGCCTTGTCAGTTTCGGAGATTTTTGCTAGGAAGGGAGAGATCCAGAGAGAAAAGAACTAGCAGGAGAGGGGAGAGAGAAGTATTGGCCTGTAATTTTCCTGCGTTTTCTCGCTTCAAGCGTCTCCGGCTACCTCTGATCTATCCCGTCATCAATCACCATGGTGATTTTTTTTTTATTTTCTTTTAAGAAAAACTGTTTCGTGATTATCGAATTACGGTTTTGACACTTCTCTCTCTTATTAATTTGATAATATATATTTTTTATCTGCTTGTATCTGAATGGATCCGATCTAGATTTTTTTTGGTTCTACGTCCAGTTCGAATCCGCCTGGAAAAATTGATTGTAGATTTCAGAGATTGTAGATCAATTTAGCATGTTTATATTCCTTACAATTTGATCGTGTATTCGTTCGAAAATTATTTGAATAATTTAGTCGCTTTCGGATGCGAAACTTATTGTGCTTTTCATCATTTTATTAATTTAGAACTCTTGACCTGACCATATGTAAATAGGTTGAGTTTTCTCTCTTTAAAGTTAAACTGATTCGAAAAATCCTGTATTTTTTGTCATGGATCTTGTATAAATATTAAAATTAATTACCAAATTAGGACCAACCAAAGTCTGGATGCCCTAAACCTATTATCCCCCCACCCCACCCGCCCCGGGAAAAATTGCTATCTTTGATTGGGAAAAATATGGATTATTGTTTTTTATATATCCAATTTTAAACGGTGTCTTTTTGTTTTTTTTGGTTTGTGCAGACAACATCAAGGCGTCTTGCAGGCAGGAAGGTGGAGAAGTTTGAAAAGAACATAACAAAGAGAGGAGCTGTACCTGAGACAGCCACGAAGAAGGGGAAGGATTATCCTGTCGGCCCTGTGCTGCTTGGGTTCTTCGTATTCGTTGTCATCGGATCATGTAAGATTCTTGGCCATCATATTTCCTCATTTATTGACTTTTTTATATAGCAAATCAACATATGAGTTCTGTAATAGTATGGTCAGCACGACCATGATAATATGGATACGAGTTCATGATATACTTTGATTTGTACTGGTCCGGTTTCCCTCTGTTATTAACAATACAAGTGCAATCACTATTTATGAGTATGACTTCCACAACTCATAGGTGAATCCTACACATGTGACCGATGATGATTAATGTATTAATGGACAAAAAAAATAATGACAAACTATATGGATAATATGTCTTGTTTCTTCGTTGGAAAGTATAAGTTGGATAATGTGCCTTGTTTCTTTATTGGAAAGTATAATTTGTTTAGTTTTCTCTTCTTGTTGGATTCACTGAGCCTCTTTGCTTCCAGAACATGTGCTGCTCCTCTATCCTTAAGCTTTCTTTGGGTTAATCAATCCTTTGGGGTTATGTAACTGTGTTGTAATATTCAAGAGTATTTTGCTCAAAACACGTATAATTACTATTTAGTTCCTGCCAGGGAATATTGGTAATGAAAATTCTTCTGCATATCCTGTCACCCTGCATGATTTGCTGGTCAAATTAATTTTCTTTTCACTGTAACAGCTCTCTTCCAGATTATCAGGACAGCGACCAGCGGAGGCATGGCATAAGTCTTGCACAAAACGATGTTGAGAAATTGCAAGGGAGACCTGTCTTTTTCACGTCTTGTTTTTCTGTTAGTTTTGTAGGGAACTCAATGATACATTTACTAGAGATATATGCTTACTCATGATGTTTGAAGTATTCAGAATTTGAATAAGACCTCCCCTTCTTGTCTGTTCATTCCTTTTTTTTTTGTGATACTTTTTGCCTGTTTCATTTATGCTTGAATGAGATGGACCAAAACTCGTTCATTAAAGTCCTATTAATTTACGGACACTTAAATTATGTAGTTATATACCAACGGCTTCAGAAGCTAATGCTGTTTAGTATCAGCACTATTTTATGGTTTAAAGTTTTTCATATGGTGTTATGTCATTTTCTATGTTAAGGTATTTGTTTAAATTGGGCTAAATTAATTTACTTTTAAATTGTCAATGGTAGTTTTGGGTGGGTTGCCATTTGCCGTTGTATGTCCTTGTATCGCTACACTTTCAATTGCAAAGCCGAAGTGTAATGCACCAAATATGAACCTCGTGTGATTTTGTGTGGTCCAGCAAGATTAGCCCGGTCTCCTTTCACGTTTTGATCTATCAAAACCCTGTTGACCACACACTGGACGTACAGTTTCATAATTTTCCCCAGGCTGAATGGGATTTCCACAATCTTTTTAGGACTGCCATGCCCGAGGGTGTAAGATAGATGATTGTAGTCGTAAATTACTTGTAACATATTTGGTTTATTGTAATAAAAATTTTATTATAATTATATTTTAATATATTACAATAATATGGTTGTTTAGTATGCAAAATGATTATTTAGTGGATTAAATTAATATAATTTTATTTCGTGAAATTATTGAATAATCATTCTGAATTTTTTGTTAAATTGTTATTTTAAATTTTAAGTGGAATAAAAAATTATTTTAGAAATTCAAATCTCATATTACTATTCTATTCTTATTTTATTTTATTTTTACATAATAGTTATTTTATTATAATTCTATAACTAAAAATAATATCTTAACAACAAAAAAAATAAAAAAAAAACCCTTAAATTCAACATCATCATTGAGACGAAGCTTCAACCATTCAAATTATCAAATAAATCAAATTTAAATATCTTAATGTTTGACCTAAATAACTCGCCAACCTTATCAAGCATTTACTTTTAGTATATATTTTTTACATTTAATCAATATTAAAATATTTCAATCGAAACTCAGGCTTACAAAAAACAAAATAATAAATTATTTTACACTAAATAAATGAATTTAATCATACATTCAATTTTAATAAACTCAAACTTAAAAGTCAAATTTGAAATTCAAATGAATTGATCCCGAACTTCTTATAGCTTGAGCTTTAATTTCCTATAGCTTGGCTTTATTACACGCACCAGCTGAGCCATCGAAAAATATTTTAGAACTAGAACTTTCAGTTTTTGAGTAAAATAAATCTAGGAGGAAATTAATCACTGAATTCTCAGTGTAACTATTATCTTAATTCACCATAAACGGTCCAGTAGAGGTTTCGCACGTTTCTTTGGGAAGAGGTGCACTTAAAAACAAGTTTCTTCTGAAACTCTAGTTATTCATCCACATGTTTGCACAAAGAAAGAAAATAAAGAAAATGGCCATTCCTGTTTGCTCCATGAAACCAAAACGAAAATCCAGCTTAAGAGGAACTAGCAGCAAGAGCTTGTTAGCAGCCGGAAAAAAGGGGCAAAATCTTCCTTGAAGTCCCGATGCTGCCTGAAACACAAAGGATGGGTAATCAAGTAGTAGCAGTCAGGCAGGGGTGAAATGCAGTGCCACATGCTATCCACTGTCGCTTTCTCCCCCGTGGTATGACACATCCGGGAACCTTCAGCCACTCCCTGCTCATCACATTGTATGTAACTAATCGGTTCATTTGTCTTGATCGCAACGAGAACATGAGCAAACCTTTGTTGCCCAAGCAAGTCATTCTAACGTGCTTCCCGTAAAACTCTAAGCACCATATGTTTGGCATTCTGTCAACCTCCTTCCACAAGAGCGTCATCTTCTGCAGCTCCCATATGCAGACACAAGTAGCAGCATTCTTAGTCAGTAATCCTACAAGCATGATCCTGCCCTCGTACTCTGCAAGTGTGGGGTCACTCAGATGCAGTGGGGCCGGGATAATAAATTGCTCCCATACCCCAGTAACCATGTTGTAGGACACAATCCCTTCAGGGTCTGACCGCATGAAGTAAAGTGTGCTATCAACGGAAACAGCTTGTGACCGAAAGTTCAGTGATAGTGGCAGCTTAATGTTTGAGGGCATGGCTCCTGGTCGACTCCATGAATTCTTCACTGAGTCATAAACTTCATACTCTCCATCACACCCCACCCACATGACCTTGTAGCCTCCACTGGTTGAATTTCCATTCAGAGTCATTCCCACAGCAATACGCGACCACACCTTAACTGACCTAGCTGGCAACTCTTTAAATGACTGAGTCAAAGGGTTGCAGATATAGAAATTCCTATGACCAATATCAAGAAAGCAAACTAGACCACCTGCAGATGCAACTGGCAGAGCAATCATCTTTGCTGGCAGAAAAGCGATTGTGGGATGGTGCCATTTCCTCATGGACGGGTCATACATGGCTCCAACATTCATATTTTCATGAGTAATGGTATAGAACCAGGGATTGGGCCGTGGGATTTCAGCACAATGCCTAGAGAAACTTTGCGAGTCCAACAAGGAATTCCATTTACGGCAAACCGAGCGGAAGCGGAAGAATGTGGCTATGGGAAGTCTAGCAATGACAGCCTCAAAAAGGTCCTCAGGGAATTCTTTCCAAATATCTTGTTCCATAACCTCAGGTATAGCAGTACTTCCAGGCAATTTTCCACGGTTCCGCTCCTTTCGTGGTTTCTTGCTTGGTGGAGGCACAACAGGTTCCAACATCTTACAATTTCCAGATTTCCCAGCAGCCATTACGAGACTATAGTACTCGTCGGCAGAAGTATCATCGATATTCGGCAAACACCACCTGCATGGAAGCTAACATGAGTAGTCATGTTGCCACTTTCTACTTAAACTTGAAATAACCTGAACGATTACTAGATAACTACAATAACTTTTAAGATCATTAATCTTAAACCCGTGTAAAACTCTAGTAGACATACCAATTACACATTATCTGATCATATCACAATTCATATGGTACATATCTATAGTTATTAAGATCTGTTTAATTTATGCAGCTCCAAAGAGACAGTTTATCAAATCTCCTCACCATTTTATTGATTGATAAAGGCAGCAAAGTATTTAATTACCAATCTTCCCTATTAGCTAAGTTTATATATGAAAACAAACATGCAAATTGCAGTGGTATATAAATCAAAAACCAGGTCAGGACTTTCTTAGCAACATCTTCAATAAATTTTCAGGAGAACTAGGCCAAGACAGCACTGGGTACATAGATCAAAAACCAAAGGATCCTAGAAAAACTTTTGAAATATGAATACAAATTATAATAGAAAAATTCTCAAAACAGCATAATATATAAGGTAGCAAAGAAGCCTTGTGTCTGTGGAGCAACATGTTTCATAGATCTTGGCCTTACTAGTTTACATGAAAAAGGACCCTCAAAATACACCTTAGCAAGATAGACCTTGACCGCCTAACATTTTCGTTAGAAAAGAACCTCAAAATGAACGTTAGAAATATTGATCCTGAACAGCTTCAGAAATAGACTCCGCCACCTAAATATGGACAATGCGGGCACGAGATGCCAACATAGTTAGACAACTGTTTCAGGATTAACACATGAAAGAATATATATGAACCTTAGATGACCAACTTCCAGAGTTGCCTTCATCGATAATATCTGAACTATGTGGATACGGGATGCCTACGCTACTTATTAACATACTCCAATTTTTCACAATTAACAGCTGAAAGAAAATCTAGTTGAAATATAGCAGGTACTGGTTCTTTGTCCTTCGAATTGCAAGATAACAAGCCTGATAGGTCTCCAGCAATCTTATTCTGGTATAAATTTAAGCTCCTATAGGAGTCGAAATTTTAGCTCAACTTGGACTGAAATATCAAGAATATCAATGCTAGTCTAAGACCTTCAACCAAATTACATCAGAATCACAAATATAATATGCATGGTACTCATCAGAGTTTGTCTTAAATGAGAACAATGATGAAACAAATACAGAATGAAAATATACAATACAACCAAGACAAAGTTACCAACCTAATTAGGTAGGCAAAATTCTCCATATTCATTGTGGTTGCTTTTACCAGTCAGTCTTTATTTTTTACCCATTTGGATGGATCCTTAATATTATGTGCAACAGGGTATTTATTGTATCTTGTGAAAGAGCCCAAAAATCAAATCATTGCATAGCCAAAGACCTCTATTCCTCCAGCTATTCACCGACATGCAATATTAAAAGAAATTTTCAACTATGTGCTAAGTTACATTGCCAAGAATGCGTTAGCAAAACGCATACATATGAAGGAGCATTGATAGAGAGATGCCTACTTTGGCATATCAACAAGCTGTGCATTATGAATTGACCAAGAATCTAGCCGACATTTATCTGTAAAACCCAAAGATTTTAAAGAGGCCTTGAAACAAATAAAGTCCAACAGGTTCATTACTTGAAACCCCATGGATTAGCTAAATTACTACTAAATTGACTTTCTATTTTTCCTTCATATTTAGCAAGGAAAAAAAAAAAAGAAAATTGAGAACAGCAGATTCGTCTATGTAATATAAGTAAGCAAGAACTACATGTTTGAGCCAGGTTTTTCTGAGAAAATCATTTTGTAGCAAACAATTAACAAATAAGATTCAATATACATAGTCAACCATGATCAAACGCTAATCACAACCAATAAGAAATATTCAAGTATCACTCATCAAAAGGCAGTGGTCAACATGTTCAAAGTTAAGAACGAAAAGGAGGAAAGAAAAAGCATCAACCCCTAACAAAGAAGAGGGAACAAAAAATAAAAACTGAAAACCGCAAAAGGGGAAAAGGAAAAGAAAAGCGAAAAGGAGTAAAAAAGAATCTACATGATTGGAATACAATGAAAGAATAATGCTGTTAACTTAAAAAATGGAATAAATCACTAATTTTTGTACAAAAGAAGGGTAGAAATTTGGTACATAAGGAAATAAATAGCCCCAAAAATATCTAATGAAATTAACATGGCGGAAGCTCCTGAGAAAAGGGAAAAAAAATTGACAGAAAAGCATCACAGTAGCAAAAGAACAATTAAACAAAAATAATCTCGACAACAAGAAATGCATGAAAGAAACCAACATTGGTCAAGAAGAGAGGAAAACAAGATAACCTACGATTAAATCAGCTTATTTTAGTCAAAAAAATATTTTTTTAAAAAAAGGAACAAAGAAATAACAGAGAGAAATGCGAAGCAAGGGAGCAAGAAGAAAGGGAAGAGATCTATCTCAAGAAAGAAAGGAAAGGAAAGGAACGGAACCTGCGGCGGCGTTCGTCGGCGAGATGAGGCGGTTGGAGAAAGTGAAGAAGGTGAAAAGGGAAGGGAGGAGGAGGAGGAGGAGAGCCGTAGAGTTGCAAGAGTTCTTGAAGCTGACCGATAAGCTGCCTGAGCACGACCAGCCCTTCCATAAGCCCCCTCTTTCACAATAACAACAACAAAAAATGAAATTTCCTTTTGTCCTTTATTTCTTTTAATTCTCCGTCCGCTTTTTTTCTGCCATGGAAATACTGCTCTCTCTCTCTCTCTCTCTCTATCTGTTCTCTTTGTTGTTTCTCCTTTATTGTGAAATTAGGGAATAGGGAGCCATTCTTAATACCAGTTCAAGTTGGCCCATTTCGAATAATTTCTTGTAATTATTCTGACCCGAACGCTTTTTTGTCATCGTAATCATCCCCCACTTCTCTTTTTACTCAGACTAATCTTATCTATCTTTACCATCTTTTGCCACTTTTCTCCTTTTCTTCTTCCTTTTTCTTCTTTTCCTCCTTTTGATATGGAACGTGTAAATAAAAATCCAAGTATTTATTAAGATAATATTATTTAATAAAAATAAAAGTATAATTAAATGATTTTTAATTTAATAAATATTAATATATTAAATATAAAAAAATTAAAATATTAATTAAATAATCTTTTAACTTGGTGAATTTATGTCAATTCCCTAATATCACATTACTATTCCAAAAAGAAAAATCAAAGTTCAACTTCATAATGGAATTGCTCTTGAATATTTTGTCAAAACTCATCACTACTAATAATTGCATGTAATTTAAATTCAAAAAATTTAAAATTAAATCCTTTTACTATTTTAAAAATTAAAGTAAATTTAAAATTTAAATAAAAATTTATTTATTTAAATAGAATTCAAAAACTCCATCTAATTCAAATTATATTAATATTTAAATATATAAATAAATTTAAAAAATAATTCAATCTAAATCGATAAATATCAAAAACTCAGTCTAAATTCAACTAATTTAAACCGCTTCCACTACTGCTTTTATCTCAGGCCTACTTGCAATGATTGCAAAGAATTTTATATTCATTCTAACAGTTAAATAAAAAGTAAGTTGCAAATGTTAATTAGTTAATATAATTTTAAAATAATTGATTTGATTTTTTTAAATAATTAATTTAATATAAAAAAATTTAAAAAAATAAAAATATCGACAGATGTATGTAAATATAATTAAGTAAACTTTATATTAAAAAAAATAGGTGTAGTTAGAGGTAAGTTTTGAGTATTTTAATCTACTTGGGGATTGTTCTTTCCACGCACACGGCATGATTGTTTGTCACTCCCCACCCAACTTTTTTTTTTTTCCAATTTTATGATGATTTTGTTAGATTTACGGAAGTACCAACTCCCGTCATGATATTGATGCCCTTTCCCTCGTCTTCCCCTCCTTCCATCAAATGACATTTTTGCCATCACTTTTAATGTTGCAACAATATATAAATTGAACAATAATTGGTTTTTCCTTTTGAACCAAATTTACTTGAAATTTTAACCTTTTTTTTTTTTCCTTTTTGGGGGATTATAATGTTTCTAAAACAAATTTAAATCTCCTTTTCCTTCAGAAAAATGTAAGTATGTGTGTGTATATATAAAAGTTCTTCCAATTGCAACTTACAAAAAGCAGTGGATATGATAATTAATTAATACTTACATATGTTTAATTTACTATTTCATATTTTTTTAAATTAATTTTAGAAAGATAAGTTATTGGCTGACGAAATTTAACTTAAAAATGTATAAAACGTTTTTCAAAAAGATAAATTAAAACAAAAATATCAATTCCTAAACAAGCTTTACATATAAGATCGATCCTAAAAATAGAAATTAAAGTAAAATAAAAAATGGACCATTTTATCCTTTTTATATCAATGCATAATTAAAAATATATATCTATTTTACCTATAATTATTCAAATAAAAAAATATTAATTAAAAGAATTTAATTTTTCGAGGATAATATTTCGTGAAACAAACGTAAATAATACTTTTAATAAAAAATATATATACATCAATCAATTAAAATGCTTTGGTTGTTAATCAACATGGGAACGTTGTTGAATGTGTTTGGCTTTTTATTGTGTATACATTGTATTGTGCCTTACCTTAAAAAAAAAAAATAGAAATTGTTGGAGCGAAAGAAAGGTTTTTTCCTAAAGGGAAAAAAAAAGGAGCTTTCTTCAAGCATTTAGCTATTGAATAAAATGAGCAAGTAATCAAAACCAACAAATTGAAATGATGGCAAGCGACAGGCAACTTGACCCTGCTCATAATTTTGAAACCATCATCACAACGATTGATAAAGTTGATCAAAGGTCTAAAGCAAAAAATGGAAAAAAAATAAAAAAGCAACGGTGGATCGAACTGCCACGTGGCAACCATAAACAGATCATTGATTAAAAATATGGAACATCAAGGTTAATTTTTGGTTATCCACTTATGGTTGGTTAAGTGGAGCTCAGCTAGCTGGTAGTAATAAAACTAATGATAATCACGGAGAAGCTGCCAACTGGCTTGAAAATTCATTTTGGCCTGGGCAATTTCTATTGGTCATTGTCGTACATAACGTGACAGGTGGAAAACCCAGAAGCTAAATACAAAATAAAAAACGATTAAATTATAATTTTTTAATTTAGACTCAAAAATTTTCATTTTTCAAAAAAAAATTTTATAATTTATTTAAGCATAAATATACAATTATTTATGGGTCTGATTATAAATATATTTTTTTATAATTTAAGTTTAATTGATTTGAAATATTATTTAATATTAAAATTTTATCTATATTTAATAAAAAATAATTTTTAAAATTTTTATTAATTTATAAATAATTATTCAAACTTTTCGAGTAAATTAGCTCAATTCAAACTTTAGCAAAAAATATTTAAAAAATGTCAGAGATCCAACTTTATTTATGGACATATATATATAAATTAAATTTAGGGATTTATTTAAACAAAATTAAAAAATAAAAATCTATTTAAACAAAGTTAAAAAAATAAAAATTTATTTAAATATAAATTAAAAGTTAATATTTATTCGACGAAATAAAAATTTTTAAAAATTTAAAAAAGTTTTTGATTATTTTAATCAAAATGGAAACAGTTGCGGGTTCATTGTCATAATTGATGAAAAACTCAGCCCGAAAGCCAAGTCATGCGAACGAAATGATGCACCAACAACTCCAACCCAACCCCCTCTCAACCCGTCTCTAGATGACCGCCCAAGGTTTGCTTCAACGTAGAACTTGGAACTTTCAACAATCAAGATACTTGCTTTCCCATTATTGCTTTTACCTAAACTTCACACTTCATCTTTGTTATTAATTATTCTTTTCATTAACAAAGACAACTTTCTAATTAAAATGAATCACTTATCTTATCCCTTCTAATATGAAAAGGCTAAAATTAAAAATGAATCCCTATATTAATTATCATGTAATATTATAAAAAAATGACTTATTTTTTAAAATTTAAAACATGCTCTGAAAATATTATGTAACGATGTATATTCCACTTTGCTCATGCTACATGACAATTCTGTCTCAACTAATAAAATAAGTTAATAATGCTACATGCTATTTTTTTTTTTACTATTATGGTTCTTTTTCTTTGGGGTACAAGGAGAAGGGGGGGGGAAGTAGGCTTAGTAGATATCTTTTTGATGAGTCTAGCCAATGATCTGATTTTTTTTCTTGTATTTAAGTTTAATTTTAATATATTTATATTATTAATTATTAAAAATATTTTTTAATAATTAAAGATTTGTAAATTATTTGTCTTTCGAATTGTATATTTTTTAATTTAATATTTAAAAATATATATATTATTAGGTAATTACATTTGAATTTTGTCATATATGTTAATTTAAATCTTAATATTAATGGTAGATTTATTTTTTAATCAATAAATCGTAACACGTCATATTTTAATTTAAAAACTTTTTAAAAAGTCAATTTTATTAGTTAAAATTACTCGTTATTAATGTTTAACCTTGGGCTCATACGAAAGTAAAATTTTAATATTTAATTATATTTTTTAAAATATTTAATTATATTTTTTAAAATATTAAATAATAAAATAATATAATTTGGATATTAATTTATACATTAACTCAAAATTTAAGTACATAATAATTTTTTATTAATTTAA
>JAQSVH010000001.1:5179824-5193635 GCA_029448705.1 Adansonia digitata | reverse complement strand
TTTAATAATTTTATATAAATATAATTTTAATTATTATTTGATATAAATATAAATTTAATACAAGATTTATTATTTAATATAAATTATACTTTAATAGACTTTAATTATTTATTATATATACACATGTAAATCTAATATCCTGGAATATCACCATTCCTTTGACATTAAAACACGTATTCTATATTGATTTTAATTTCACTATTAATATAATCAATATTGTAATGGCCGTAATTGTTATGTGTGGATTTTAAAATAAAATAAAACAATATCAATATCGCACCTTTTAGTTTTTGAACCAGCTAGTGTTAACCAAATACTGATCAAGAAAAATTCGTATTAACCTTTATCAATTCGTACAAAATTTTAATTTTAATTTTTTTATTTTTTTAAATTTCACTTATTTAAAATTTCAAATTAATTTTTAATTTTTTATCTTAATCATTTTTATATCGTTCATAATTATATTTAAAAATAAAATATATTCTTTATATTAAATTACGAGCTAATTAATAATAATTTATAATATTTTAAGAATATTTTTATAACTATTTTTTTGATATTTAAAAATTTTAGCGTAACAGTACCGAAACAAAATGGTATATCCACCGCTAAGATACTGTATTGGAGTTATCATTATAGAGTCGACTCGTCCTTGTTATTGAACTGAAGTTACCGAGTCGACTCATTGGATAACTCGAATATGTTGAAAATTCCTTCCCTTTCACCTTGCTCTTCCCCTGGCCGGCCCTGGCTGGCTGGTTGGGTTACCAGTCACCGACAAGAACAAGGTCGCCCTTTCAGTGCCGTCCCAAAAATTACAATAACCTGCCAAAAGTTGCAACTTACACACACACACACGAAAAAAAAGCTCTTTACCGGCACGTGTCCTTATTTTAAATCAATTACTATTTATTTGCAAACAAACAAAATAAAACTGAAAGCAAAATTATTTTTCCCCTCCTTTCTATTTTCAGTCTCCGAGTCAGACTCAGACTCAGACTCAGCTGCGGGATGTGCTTTGCCTTTATCTCCTTTGCTTTATTTAAAAACCGATACTAAATCTGTAAGTTATTTTTTTTTCTTTGAACTTTTGTTTTTACTGAACGCCGTAAAAAAAGTGTCTTCATTTTTGTTGATCAATAAAGAGAGTAATAATATGGAATTTCTAAAAATGGCAAAACATATCTTGTTTTTGCGGCACACATTGAAATCATCAGTTTCTTTATGCCTTCCATTATTATCATTATTTATATGAATTTATTCGAGCTTTGCAAAAGGTAAAAGAACAGGAAATTAATAGATGCCTTTATATACATACATACACACACACATATATATATATATATATAGATTGCTTCATCTCTCTTAGCTTCAATTGTTTTCCGGGAAAAGTGAAAGAAATCGACTTTTTTTTTTTGTTTTTGTTTTTGTTTTAAGTTCTGCTTTTTGTTATTCACCTAATATTCCTGGCTGAAATTTAGATAAAATATATCAAATAGGGATATGATGGGTGATACTTAGGAAGGGGACTAGATACTTTCTAAAAATTTATTCCTTCATGATTCCTATAAAATTTTTCAGTAAAAAGAATTAGTTTATTTGTTTCCGTTTCAGTGAAAAACTGGTAACTTTTTTTTTTTATGGAGATTAAATTTATGGGTATAATTTATTTCTTGAAATAAATTTTTTTATGCATTTGTGGTATTTGACTATTTGCTGATTGTTTCTTAACTTCTTTATGTTCTATGGGGGGTAAAAGAAGAGGTTGCTGGGATGGGATAATCTTTTTTTCTTGGGGGTCCCTTTTTTAAGGCTGTAAAGGTTTGAATTTATGGTGGATTAGAGGTTTCAATTCAATAGTTCTTTAAATAATTGACTATTGATCGGTCTTTTTTGGGTCTTAGTCAGGGACCTACTTTGTGGGATTGCCCCAGATAATTGAAATGTGAATTATTGAAGGCCTGAAGGTTTTCAGAGAAATGTCAATGATCTTTTTTTCCCCTTGGGAACTGTTACTGCTTCCTGTAATTATTGCAGAGAGAGAGAGAGAGAGTTGCTTGTCAATGCTGCAGAAACTGGGTAGTTAGCTGTAGATGGGTTAACAGATAAGGGTAAATTCTTCTGGGATTTTTGCGGTGGAATTTGGTTAGAGTGTTGCCTGTTTAGGGAACATGCATATGTGTGCGTGTGTGTGTGTGTGTGTGTGTGTAAGTGAAACTTTTTATCTTGATGGTGTAGGCTGACATATGTACAAGAGTGAACAGAGAGATCTTTTGGAGTTATGCTGTCAGCTTGTTTGTGTTAGCCATAACGAAAGGAGGAGAAAAGCTGTACTACTATTCTTGTTCCGAATTCGCAAGTTCTAATCTCTGATCTTTTTTGATGTCTTTGCTTAAGCTGTCTGTTTTAGAAGGATGGATATTGATATGTGCATAAAAATTGCTTGGCTTGAAAAGTGGTTGCTTATTAAGCTCAACCTCTCTGATACTCTGGTTGCAATTTAAAGCGTAGTCGATTCAAAGTGCCAATGAGCAAACCCCTTTTTTTTTTTGTGTAAACTTGGGGAAGGAGTAAACAAACTATTAGTTTCGTTAAAATGGATTGACATTTTTCTAAGTTGCGGCCCTCCAGATCTGAGAAATAGAGATGTTTACCTTTTGATGCTGTGACATTTAGAGGTAAGTTTTCTTTTTGATATACCGGGAAAATAATTTTGCATGATATGTATGTATATGGAGTCCACAATGGTCTCCTTCATAGATAGTTGAATTTAGCATGATTGAAACTTTTTTTTTTTCTAATTTCTTTCCTTGAATTGAACAATCCTTAAGGTTACATTTTCAGGATCTGGTGACAAGTTACTTGTGTTTTACATGAAGAAGATTTTGTTTAGTGTTCTACGAGTTCTCTCTCTCTGATGGAGTGGAATGCCAAAACCCCCTTGCAATGGGACTGGGAAAACTTAGTGATGTTAAATGCAACACCAACTGACATTCCATGGAAGCTAAGACCAGTACAGTGGGATATTGATGGAGAGGGAGGAATGAATTCGGGGTCTTTCTATTCTTCTGGTGCTGCTGGAGGTAGTGCTGGTTCGGGCTCAGATTTAGGCCTTGCTTCTTTGTCTAAAAGTTCAATATCAGCATCCATTAATTCTTCATCTATGGGGGAGGTAAAAATGACCAAATTTACTTTGGAAGCCTTTGAAGCAATCCCTGATGATATTAGCAACGAGAAAGAAGCTTTCAAGGTTAACCTGACTGGTACTTTCTCTACACTTGAGGCCTCAGTTGGTGAGCCATTACTCAGTTTAAAGCTTGGTAAACGAACATACTTCAAAGATGTTTGTGCAGAAAGCAATGCTAAGAATTTGTCTTTTTCTGCCACGCCTGGACAATCACCTACCCCAGCAAAGAGATCGAAGCCCAATTGTCAGGGCACACAGGTTCCACGTTGCCAAGTCGAGGGCTGTAACCTTGACCTCTCTGCGGCTAAGGATTACCATCGGAAACACAGAATTTGTGAAAGTCATTCAAAGAGTCCAAAGGTCATCGTAGGTGGTCTGGAACGCAGGTTCTGCCAGCAGTGTAGCAAGTAATTTTTTTTTCTTGATTCCTGTGACTTGTATGTTCGAAGTTGATTGTCTCCAACAATATTGTCTTTATTGATTGTGTACTTCCGCATGTTGTTGTTCGACTTATCTTAGTATCAAACACTTGAAGTTCTTAGCTGTTGGAGTTATTTGATTCCTTATTTCTGGGCTTGTGATTTGATCGCATAATGAATGTTAAAATCATATTATGTTCATGATGTCAAAGGTTCCATGGGCTGTCGGAGTTTGATGAAAAGAAGAGAAGTTGTCGCCGGCGTCTTTCTGACCACAATGCAAGGCGTCGCAAACCACAGACTGACGCAGTCCACTTAAATGCTGCAAGACTTTCATCATCATCATACGGTCCTGGTTTCAGACTCAGCTTTGATATGTTTTATGCACATAATTTTTTGTTGTATGCTATTGTCACAGGAGTGGACCAACTGGACACATTTTTCTTTTAACTTTCCAATTATAATTATTCATCAAGTCATATCTGAATCTTTCTTTAGTTGATTAAGTTGTTCTCGTATAAATGGTGCTTGGGGAAGGCAATGGTAAATCCAATATCTTGATATATGTTGCATATTGGGTGCAATAATACTATCAATTATATTTTGAGTGATTCCTTAATTACATTGTATCCTTTTTTTTTTTTTGATGAAAAGATCAGCGGTATTCCTAGGTTTTGCTATGTTTATTCCTCTTTGACTTTTACTCTTGTAAATGGTGCATGCCTGTGTCAAAGTTTATGGTATGATTGTCTCTTACGGTTTTCTTGTATCTTTCTTGTTTGCAATCATTATTTGCAACTGATTATATAGTAAAAAGGACATAGTTTGTTCAAAATTTGAAAATTACGGATCTGGGAATTGCTAAATAGTAATGTCTACAGAGTCCAAAATGTCCAGTTTCATGATGCTTTCTGAATTCCAATCGTGCAGTTCTTTATATTTGTATGCCATATGCATGTCCACCGAGATAATTATGGGAGTTAATTATTTCATGCATATCAAGCATTTTCTTTGACTTTGTTCTGTAACTTAATATAATCAAATAGTTGGGGGAAGACTTAGCCATACTGTATTGGATGTTATGATTCTAATATAAATGCTGTTCCACCTTTCAAGTATATGTGTGAGGCTTGATAAAATGTGCCTCTACTTGGTGCAGATGGGAAGCAATTCATCTGGAATAAAGTGCCACTTCTTCACAATGCTAGACCCAATGAAGGTTTTAGGTGGGAAGGCACATTTGACTCCAAGTCCTCTCATATGAAAGGTTATACACCAACAAAACTTGGAAATTTCAATGGACAGCTGCACCCACCGGGCGATCAGATGTTGAATTCCATGGCAATGCAACGTCACGATTCCAATGGCAGGGAAAGTACAGCTGACATTCTCCACCAAGGTTCGTATTTTTTTTCTTACTAGGAATTAAAATTTATGATATGCATTTGGTTTTTGATCATTGACAAATGTTATCTAGCATCTTCTAGTTTTATTTTAACGCATAAATTGCTTCCCTATCATCCTATGCATCTATATATGGATCCCTTTAGATAAAAACATTATTACAATTACAAGAGAATGAATGTTGAAACCGAAGAGGTGAGGATCTCGATGTACCACTAATTTGGTATGGTACAGATGGCTGGTGTAACCCCAACTCTGCAGTTTGGCAGAGAGCTACCCTTTCACGTACTAGATTTCAACTTAGGAAAAATGTTTTCTGTCCACCTTATCATAATATATCTTCAATTTTTTCATAAGAAAGTAAAGAAATAAGGTGCCTTCGTTTTTTTCAATGAACTTTTGCTTTGACATGTCAATGTGTCAACAATTAAGGAACTAGAGTTTAACTTTTTTTTTTATTGGCTTCTTTGAGCTAAAAGGGAGAATATAGGGCCTTAGTTTACCTCAAGATAAACCCGTGAGCCACCCATCCTCTTTGCCCTTTCCCATAATCTTTAACGCTTTGTTTTCAAAGAAGCAAATTATTTCATGATAGGCTTTTCCATGTGAAGTATCTTTACTTGGTTAGATTTAAGAAAACGATTCATGTATATTTAGATCCTTATTTGAACACTTTCCGAAAGCATTTGATGAATTTTTTGCACTTGAATCTGGTGATTCCTGAAATGACATCCATAGAGCTGGTGGTAGCTGTTTGATGATGGCATGCTTTTCTTTGTCATGGTCCATGTATGTTTCACATGCTGCCCTTCATGGGGGGCACGGAGTGATGCTACATGAGGGTTCCTATACCTAGAGAAAATATTTAAATAACTTTTGGTCTTTGGCTTGGAAAACTTTTCTGAAATATGATACATGATCTATGGAATGATGTATAATCAACTGTGCAGCACAGATATACATGTTGCTGATCCCACGGAGAGACCTCTCATGTTTGTTAAAAAAAATGATGCTCTCCTTGTTGAACTGATTTACAAGCTTACAAGTTTTGACAAATTTTGTAGGTGTAGAGAAATCCGCAGTTGCTTCAAACATGGCTACTACGCAAGATCTTCATAGTGCTCTCTCTCTTCTGTCAAACGATTCGAGGGTTTCATGCAAGCCAGAACATGTTTCAGTTGCCTACTCCGTGCATGTTAATCCTAGCAATATGTCTCAGCCAGCAATGAATGCAATTTCACAAGGATTTCGGCATGCCTTTTCCAAAAACTGGCACATGGAACAACAGACTACCAAATCCCAAGTGCATACAACCTTGCATGGTGATGGTGGTGACGGCCATTTTCAAGAGTTCCAACTGCTCAAGGCTTCCTATGATAGTGCATTTTATTCCAATCAGATGAACTGACTGCACAAATCCACTCGACTAAGTTCATATATTTTCTATATTTTGGAATTTGTGATCCCATTGGAATCAATTTTGGTAGGAAATTTTGGATTCAAACTCCACTGCCCTCTTTTATTTTTTGTAATGGCCAAAGGTAATATCCCAACTTGTTTGGACAAACTATATTTTACCTCTCCTACATGAAGATCTGTTGTTTATTATTGTAACTCCACTCCACGGTCAACTCTTTCAAGCTTTTAACCAACGTATGAGCGTTTCGATTGCATCTAAAAATCGTACGCATATCATTATGCTTCCCGTGTCAAATTTATCCATAGTATTTAACATATTTTGTTTATAAAATACAAAAACAAAAAAGAAATACACTTTTATTTTATAAATATATATATTAATATGTAAATATAAATTTTAGAAATTATAAATGTTTAAATGCTCAAAATTTTCAAACATAAAATAAGTAAAATAAATATAAAAATTTTAAAATATTAAAACAGATTCAGTATTTATTTTTGTATCAAATTATAAACAAATATTAAAAGAGAGCATTAAAAACTTATTAAGATAAATAAATGACAACAATAAAAGAAAAATAAAAAAATAATTAAGATAATAAAGTAGAGAAAAAAAAGATTAAAAGAATAAAAGAAAACAAAACAATTAGTTCGATTACGGACCAATCTGAAGAAGTCGAATTTGATACTAAAAACAAAGCAATAATCTAAATGCACCTCTCTCTATATATATATTTTTTTTCTCAAAATCGATACGTTGCCGGCAAGTTCGCGAGAACATTTGTTCTAAACATTAGCCCTTCTGAAATTTTATTTGTGGAGAATCGTTAACTACGGACTTTTATGTAATGTGTTGTAATGGAAGTATGATGTTTCGCTTGGAATATAATCATTCAGTTTGACAGGGGCACCACCTGACACCTGTCAAAAGGTTGTTTTTATTTTTTTGGTCTAAAAATGGGTTCATGTTTAAGAGCATAGAGAATGGCTTTCTAAACAGCTCCAGGTTGCGGCTATTGAATGTACGTAAGGCCGCATGAATTCAAAACTTCCCCTACTTTTGCATCATCGATCTTCCTGGCATGTCCTCCAGTGAAGTGAAACATTATTCTTCCTACTGGAGATCACTCTAAAAAAAGCGTGAAATGCTGCATATTACTTGATGTTTCAAAACAGCTCTACTGTCATTACGCTTATAATTTTACCTATTAGGATCATGGTTATTTATTTCTAATTACAACACCACCTTGATGCTAACCAAAAAATCAAAAAATAGAACTGAAATACACACAAACTATTTCATTCCTAGGGAACTCCTCAAAACAAACCCAGTGCTTAAAGGGCATCATGCAAACTCATACCAAGTACACCTCACCTCGAAACAATTCTCTCATTAAGGACCAAATCTTACGTGGCTATCAGAAACGATTTTATTATTATCAAGACAGGCTTTTAAATAGGCAGCTTCATTAACTTTATCGAACCTATATTTTCTCTGTCCTCATGCTACGAACATCGAGGGACTTAATGCAACGAGTAACCCAGGGGATTCTCAATTCAAGATTAAAAAAAAGAAAAAAAAATCCAATGAAGAGGGAAGAATAAATATTAGTTTCAGCAAAGTCAAAAAGAGTACCCTTAATACCAATGCAATTAGAAAATGCCAACAGGGGACTGCACTTAACCTATGACAGTACAAAATAGGAGACAATGACCGATTATAAATTATCCTATTGGATCAATGTGTAATTTCTGAAAGATCTAAAAAAAAATCTTTCAAAATCACAACGATAAATCCCTGTTTTGACCATGTCACAAGCAAAAAACAACAATAGAAAATTGACCTCTACTTCCTATAGCTAAGTAGAAAGCAACTGAAACTTTTCTTACTCCCTGCATTACCTGACTACTTAATTAAATATGGGAAGTTGAGTACTTATTATGCTTCCAATAGAAGCTTTCTGCTGACATAATGAAACCTCGATACAGACAATAGAAAACTGAACAAAAACCATCTTTCCCCACTAGCAATATATCTAACTGCACCATAACAAGCTCACTAGAATAACTGAGTTGATTCCAAATTAGAAAAAACTACCTAACAGAAACCAGAACCACCCTGTAAATATTTTCCAAATTAAGATGGCTGACACATAATGCACCAACAATCCATAAAGACCACAATTACTATACCATTTATACAACAACTGGACACTGACCATGTGAAGGTAGAGTAACTTGACAACCGCTGCAACATGAGGACGACAAGAATGACTTTCAGACACCATATTGAGCATTTCTGCACAACTCTGGACCTTCTCAACCCTCAAACATGTCCTAGTACTCACTGGAACAATAGACAATTGCAAATTAATGGAAAGAAAGAAAAAGAGAAACTTAAATAAAAAGTGACATGCAAGCATCTGTTTACCATATTGCAGGAAACATAGCAATATTTTAAAAGACAGCGTAAGAGAGAGAGAGAGAGAGAGAGAGACGAGGTGGCCCAAGAAGTTCTTTAACTAGGAATAGTTTGAAATACCAAATGCTTATTAAATTCTTAATGTGTACAAATGAGGTCAACAAAAACAGTAACTTCAAGTAACAAACTAGATGACAAAGAAAAAGCGTCAGACCACAGACCTGATCATTTTCATTTGCTGTTGCTGTAGGGGACTTCTTTGACTCGGCTGGTTTGTCAGCCCCACAATTCTGTCTATTGCACTTTGTCCTAAAAGGATAATTAATATTGCTACATTTCTCACACTTCCAGCTTCCCTCAGGCAACTGTTCTTCTGGAAAACATGAAACACATATGCATCAAATGTCAAACATACGACACAATTGTGCTTACAAATTTAAAAAACTTACTTGAGTTTTTATCTGATTTTGGGGCCTGCATTTACAAGAGAATATGTTATAAATCCAAAATATATCATAACTACAGAAAAAAATAATGCAGTATTTCATGTATTATTCAGTTTTCAAAATACCAAAGGCAACTTAAGTGAAAAGAGTAGCTATATTGCATCAATATTAAATACATCAATAAATCAACAAAAACCTGAGATCCAGGCTTAGGTGTGTTGCATTTCCGCATGTTACAGACAGTTCTGAAAGAAAAGTTAATATTCCCACATTTTGGGCATGTCCAATCATTTTCGCGCATAGCATCTGGAGAGGATTAGAAGATAATGTAATCAAATTATTGCATAAAAATTGCTGCAATGCGCAGAAAATGGCTTCTGAGAACTTTAACAGTAGTGATATGACAAACCTGCACCCTTTTTCTGCAATTTATCATCTGGAAAAAATCCTGGCCTTGGTCCCTGCAGGTTAAAAATTTTAATTATGTAATAAATTTTGACTAAGACAATATACTAGTGTAGCTCCACTAAAAGTTTTTCAAATATTAGGTCCAAAAAGAATAAGAAAATTTCAGAACCAATATGCAGGATGTCTATTGGTAGTAAAAACATCAGACATGCTTTCGCTGCATGTCACTAAAAATGTACCTAATGAATATGGGATGCAAGCGTAACGAAGAATTGCTAACCCAAGATATTTCACAATTCCAAACCTAAGAAATGTGTAATTACAGCACAGAGAAGTGATACAAAATAATAAACTAGAAATCTTAATTTGACAGTGATCTCCAACTAGCATTAAACTTCTCAAAATACCATTGGAGGAAGGCCCATGGGCAACCCCAAGCCATAGCGGTCCATCAAAGGAGGAATGCCAAACATCCCACCTGGAAAAGAAAAACTAACAACTTTTAATGTGATATTAATAGCATAATTAGGGTAATTCATTAGAGGTACAAGGGACGTGGGGCATATTTTGCAGATAAGAATGAATTATAATCGATGTGCATTCTTACTCAATCATTTTAACTTGAAAGAATGTATAAGCACGAGAATACAGTAAGGAAGCAAAATAATAGCAATTCCAGACAGGAAAAGAAAAATTACCAAAACCATTTCCAATCATAGACCCGCTAGAATAAGGGGGTGTTCCAGGCATAGACAGAGGCCGATAAGGACTGCCACCAGAGAGGCGACTGCCATAATTGTAATGATAAGCTGATCCTCCAGAAAAAGGAAACTCATATGGAGGAATAGAGGAACCATAAGGCTGTAAACCCAGATACATTGAAGATGGTGCACCAGGACCGAAATAAGGAGCAGATGACAAGTAATTCTGTGGGGCTTGCAGAGGCTTGGCAGCAGATTTCTGCAAGGGAAAAATTACCAACTCAATTTTATTAAAAAAAATGATAAAAAAACTGTAGAGAAGGATTGATATCTAGAGATATAAACAAAAAACTAGAAAATGCTTATGATCAACAGATTTTTTGAAATGAATACAGAGGGCATGGAGAGACAAAAAAGCATGCAGTTGGATACCACACAACACTCTCCCATCTTTTTCCTCTGTATCAGGTCAGAACCAAGTATTAAATATATTAAAAACAACTTGCTAAGCCAAGAATTTCTAAGTATCTGCCCTTCGGTTTCTCATAGTGTGGAAAAAATGTCAATCTGTAAATCAGTAAATCAAAACCCTATGAGCCAAAACTACAACAATTAAAAAAAAACTACCTTGAACACCAATACGTAGCTATACCTATCAAGACTTACTGAATTATGATCAGCTGGCCTGGGTTGAGTGCAATTGCGCATATTGCAAGTAGTCCTAAACGAAAAATTGACATTCCCACAACTAGGGCATGTCCAATCATCTTCCCTACGACTACCTACAAATTTAACCATAAAATTTCAACATTTCAGAAATCAAACACCAAAAAATGCACAGAAATAAATAGAATTAATTATCATACCATCCGTTCTAGCGCGCTTGGCTGCTGAAGAGTTTCTGTTATCAACCTGAACCACCCAAAAAAAATAGTAGTCACGTTAAAACAATGCCCCTAACTTCATAAAATAAGCAATATTTTACGAAATTTAATTCGCCATCTGAGTAAAAGAAATTGAGAATTGGCGCATGGGAATTGGAATTTGAGATTGTAATAATAATCTATTAGGGTTGAATGCATGAAGCAAAAAAAAAAAAAAGGAAATTGAGAGAATTTGAAGAAAGAAAGGCTACCTGAGACATTGAGACGGCACCGATAGAGGGAGATAATATCCGACTTCAGGTTTAAAGATTCACGTGAAGCAAGAGAGAGGGAGAGCGGCAATTGGGAATTTGCTTTGCCCTACAAAAAAGGAGCGGCGACGGGCTTCAAACAGAAGAGAGTGGAGGGATGGATGTATGTACCTAAAATTCGTTTTTATTAACGGCTGTTTGCTGCCGTCTGAGATTTTGACGCCGTTTAAGTAAGGTGATTTGCATGGTCCCAATGTTTGGACTTGGTGGAAACTCTTTATATCTTGGATGGTCCAGACTCCCACCGTCTGGACTTGATGGTGGGACCTCTTCATATTTTGGATGGTCCACGTGTCTACACCATTTTTTTTGCGGGGAGGCAAATACAGCAGCAAGCGAAAAACTCTTTAAAAAAGTTGAAAGAATTTAGTTATTTTCAGTGACATATCATGAAATTTGCTGTTAATAAAAGTTGTAAGTGTTGCAATATCTCAATAGTCAAACGTTGATTCAGTTAAAAATTTTATAAATAAATTATTAAAATAAATATAAAATTAAAAGATTTTTATTATTTTATTTAAAATAATATTTAAATATTTATTTTTATTTAAAATTAAATTTTACTTGAAAATTCAATTTTACATGAAAAACTTTTCGCTTTTGAAAAAAAAAACCCATAATTTTTTTACTTATTATTTATTCCAAAATATTAAATTAAAAGAAAATTTTTTTTACCCACTTTTATGTGGGTGTGTCAAAATGATAGTAAATAAAAAAGCAATGAAACTGGTTGAACCAAGGGCTTCAACCATGTGAATATTAAAAATTTAAATAATTAAAAAAATTTTAAAAACCATAAAAATTAAAAAAATCAAAAAATCAAAATATAAATTAAAATAAATAATATAATATTTAATCAGAACGAGTATATTTAAATTTTATTAAGTGATTTAAATGGAAAAAAATGGGATTTGGCTTTGGGTTTAAAATTTTTTATTTAAACCATAAAAATTAAAAGCCCAAAAAAATTAATAAATTGCAATTGTATTAGGAAGAAAAGGACCAAAAATAATAAAAATATATTAAATCCAATTCTATCAATTTTTTACTCTTTTTTGATTTTCGATTTTTTATTTTTTAACGGTTCTGTCTAGTTTTCTAAAAATTCAGTTTTATATATATCATTAAACCACTGGATTAACTTATTCTCGGGTCAACTAGTTGACCCGATTAATCTATTTCAAATTTTTTAACATTGAAAAAATATAATATTATTTAATCTCACTTTAATATATCAAAGATGAATGCCAAGTATAATATATAAAATAATAATTCTCGTTAGGAAAGCCTTAACATTTTTTCTTCCTCTCGGGCTTTTCATCTTTTCTCTTCGACTATGTGCTTGTCTCCTGCAACAATGTCAAATTCAGTAACTCAAACAAGCAGTCAAAACATCAATAATTTGCCTCACGCTATTCTTCAGCAGTTATTATCTTTTCTCCCAATGAAGGATGCCGTCCTTCGTCTGTTCTTTCGAAACAATGGCGTTATCTTTCGCATTGGTTGCCGGTTATTGATTTTAAGGACTCACCGTCAGCAAGTTGCAAAACCAATGAAGAAACAAGGAAAAGCCTTCAGGCGATTGGTTTATAGGGCTTTGATCCTCAAGAGGGTGGCTCCTCCAGACAAGTTTCGTCTCAGATGCGCCATTATTCACGGTCCTTCGCATCTCAACACCTGGATCGATGCCGCAATTCACAGTTTTATCTTCCAAGAAGAAGTCGATATCTCAAATTCCTGGGCATGAAAATCCGAGTTCCTTAAACTTCCAAACCATTTTTCACATTCAAGAATCTAAAGGTCTTAAAACTGAGTAATAAAATCCTGATTGATGTTCATAATAGCACGTCAGTTTGTTTCCCAATTCTCAAGATTTTACATCTTAGAGTTGGTCCCTTTCAAGGTTGCACTACTTTGGAGGAATTGCTTGTATGACTAAACTCTGTAATGACTTGGGAGTAACATTGAATTCGAAGTAATTGCGTTGAGCGATATACTAATATTTCTTAGTTAAAAAGGTTCTGATATTTTCTCGTTTCATGAGAATAGGAGTACTTAATTAATTTCCTATGTTTAAGCATGTTTTTTGATTGATAACTTTGATTTTATCCAAAGAGTTTGATTACTTTTGAGTTTTTTTTTTCTTGGCACTGACGTAGTTTAAAATTTTAATTATCAAAATAAAATAATTTTAAATTTATTTATATAAT
>JAQSVH010000001.1:5165993-5178027 GCA_029448705.1 Adansonia digitata | reverse complement strand
ATTATTTATATTTATAAATTTAATAAAAAATTATTAAATTAATAAAGATTAAATTTAAAAAAAATATTTTTTAAAAAATAAATTAAAAAAATAATATGGAGAGCCTAAACAGGCTTAGACTATCTATTTATAAATATAGATGGGTCTGGATAAAATTCGAAGTATTTATTTTGGGCCGGGCTGGGTTTGAACAAGCATATTTAATGTCAATATCATACTCAAGCATAATCCAAATTTGATCAAACCTGATTTATGAGCAAGTCTAATATAAAATAATCAATTAATTGAAATTAGGATTAGGGAGAGCTCATGTCTTGCGGCATGTATGTGCTTTAGATTTGATTAGCTATATCCTTTCTAATTTGTTGTCAGCCTACCTCTATCTGTACTGTAATTTTGCAGTAGTTAAATTATCTATCCAAATTTAAGAGTTTTAGTTAAAAATATTGGGTCCATTTAATAATTTTTTTAAAAAATAGATATATTAGTACGAGCTAAAGCTTAATTCTAACATTAAAAGTCTCAATCTTACTTAAAATATGTAATATTAATTTTAACTTCTATATCCATATTTTATTATATTATATCCACTTAGTAAATTTATATTTTCTATTAAAAACACTATCAATTACAATTTTTTTAAAAGTAAATTTTTACTCACATTTGTTTCTTAATTACTATTAAAGTATTTGATTGAATTTAGTATCACGAGTCCAGTAAAACTAACTCAATCAAATAAATTACTAAAATCCAAAATTAAAATAATAACAATAAGATAAAAATGAATATTTATGTCTTTTAAAATTTATCATTTGAAAAATATAATTACATGATATATCTTTTAAAACTAATCATTTAAAAATTAAAAAAATATACTCACTACACCATAAATAAACTACTTACGTAACTTAAAATTTTAAATTAAAAAATACATAATCCCACTCGTGGCATGGCTGTAGCAAATTTTAATAAATAAAATTTTTGATTGAATTAATGTCACAAAATCAAATAATACTTAATTAAATAAAAAAATTACATAAAAATTAAAATAAATTAATAATAAATATATATAAATATAATTTTTTTTATTAATTAGTTTCACGCGTATTTTAATGGTTGTTTCACATGTATTTAAAATAAAAACCTGGTATCCACTTAACTATCAAGTAACTTCTTTATCAGTTTAACTTTTTTTGAAAGTAAATTTTTTTTTCCCTTCTTTTACAAGAATCCGGTGGGCACCCATTACACGGGTGAAAAAACAAATGAAATCTATCCATACATTTCTACTTAAAAAAGGTAAATCTATTCATATATTTAAATTAAAGTTTATGGTTAAGTTAATGTCATGATCAAATAAGACAAACTCAAATAATAAAATTATCTAAATTGAAAATAAAAAATATAAATAGGGAGTTTTTTTATTTACTTCTTTCATTTATAATTTATCAGCTATTTTTTTCCAAAGTAATTTTTTTTTCTTTTCCAATATGAATCTGGTGTCCATTACATTGGTGAAAAAAAAAAATTTAAGAGAAAAGAAACCTGAGAAAGACACTTAAAATATTTATGTATGAATAATTTCAAAACAAAATTAATTAAAAATATTAAAAAAATTTATTAAATGATAATTATATATATTTTAAAATTTATAATAATTTAATTAGATTTTTCTGTAATTTTATCAATTAAGTTAATGTTATTTGACTCGATAACACTAAGCATAGTCAATTACTTTATTAATAATATATATTATTTATTTTATAAAAACATTAACTTATTTTTTATTTATACTATGAATAAATTTTTTAAAGTTTGACATGACTAAATCAAATAACATTAATTAATTCAATTTTTGAAAAGGTATAAAAATTTGAATTAAATTATTGTAATTTATAGAATAAAAAAAATATATATTTGTTACAAACTTTAAATATTTTTAATTAATTTATTTTTTAAATGTCCACGAAAATCTACACACTACTTTAGGTAATTTTTTTTATTTGCTTTCTTCGCCATCTGGTAAATTGATGAGTTGAGGCCACGATTCAAGTAATATCCACCCATTTATAATAATAAAATAAAATTAAAGATATTTATTTTTTCAATTTTAAAATAATGATTCACTAAAAAAATTACTCAATTTTTTATTTTTTTATTTTTAAAAAACAACTACTTTATTAAAAAAAATACCTCCTTACCTATTCTTTTAATTTTAAAATATACTAATTTTCTTTTAAAAAAATTATTGTTAACCAACCTATCTATCTATATTATTATAGATTTTTTTATTGAATTGATGAAACATATTAAATAAAATTAATTTAATTAAAAAATAATTAAATTTAAAAGTGTTTTTGTTTTTTTAACTTAAAATAATTAACAATTGTTTGAAAAAAAACCAATATATTATTTAAAAAAAGCCCACTTTTTCACTTTAACAAATCAAATTTTTTACTTAAAGAATTTACTCACTCTTCTGCTTAAAAACCTATTCCTAGATTTTAATACATTAGTTCTTAGAAAAACTAATTAAAAGAAAAATTATTAGCCTCAAAATTTGGATTATATTATGCAAAGGGAAATATAATTGGTGCGTAAACATTAATTAGAATGGGAGTAACGTAAAGTGACATAAGCGAAAAAACTGCTTGGGCAGCGGGGAGCAGGCGGACGAGTGGCGTTTTGCCAACTCTTCACATACCGGCAGATATTTCCTTCACTTCGCTTCCCCTCCCCCTCCCCCCTCTTCCCTCTTTCCTTTCATCACTCCCAATGCCTTCCCTTCATTCTTCTTCTTCTTCATCTTCTTCCTACTCTTCTCAACACCACCAACACTACACCAAAACAAAAAAATAAATAAATAAATAAAAACTCCCAAAAAGCAAAAAAAATAAAAAAAATTATACCCAAAACCCCCCCACTCTCTCGATTTCTAAACCAAAAACTATTTCACCAAAATTTTACCAAACAAAAAACTTATCATCTCAATACATAGATATTATTATTATTATTGGAACTGCATTTTGTTCGTTTATATTTTGATTGCAATGGCTCACCAAAGTTCTGATCGTTTGGCCTCTACTGGTACGTCGCCATTGAATCATAATCTCCGTTAAAGAAGAAAGAAAAAAAACAAAAGAGAAATGATTTATGTCTTTCTTTTAGGCTGTGAATTTTCAATATTGCTCCTAGATTTATATAATTTAATTTTATGTGCTCTTGTTTGAATTTGATGAATTATCGAATGAGAAATGTGGAATCTATTGCGAGATTGTTTTGCCGTCTTTTTTTAAGGATATTATTAAAGATGATCATGGACATAATCAATGTTGGGCAACTAATATTATCGCCTAACCACGTTTGTTTTAACAGTTTTTATGATCTATTCCCATGTGTTTATGTTTCAATGTTTGACGCACTTTGTTTTGCTTACATGCTACTCATTATTTGTTCAATATTTGTTTGGTTAATCAAAGAATGTTTGTTGGAATTCTAGACTCGGCTGAGTTATTCAATGTTCTGGTTCTGGATAGCAACAACAACCTTGCTAATCCCAACACCTTGACTGATAAGGTATATTGTTGTATCCTCTGCTTCATTTTGATGGTTGCCTTGATTAGATTAGTATTGCCATTTTTCAATCTGCTGACTGTTGTTTGTACCTTTGATCTTACTGAGGATGAGGTTATTTATTCATTTATTTATGCAGGATTTGGTTACCGTTGGCTCCTTGAGGGATGGTTCGCATCAGTTAGGATTTTTGCCATCTGTGGTTGACTCAAAGACAACCTATCTGTCCAATGCCTATTATCCTGAGGCACAGTTCTCTGACGAAGGTTAGTTCCTCTGCAGTTGTCATAAAAAAAATATCTTGTTTATGGAAACCTAGTTTTTTTGTTTTCTATATGTTAGTATATATGTAGACACCTAGGATTAACGGTACATCAATATAAGGTTTACAGCTTGGATATTTTCTTGCAAAAAGATATTCATTCTTGTGCTGATTGAAGGGTAACTTATTTTGCGGTAAGCAATTCTTCTTGAATTTGAATTTTGGACTTTTGGGTCAAAGTGGAATCAAAATAGATTCAATATTTGACTATTCTTTGAAGATAGAATCTACACTACCTTACGAAAAAAGAATTTCTTTGTATAATTACTTTAGGATGTCTTGGTAGTATCATTAACGTATATTTGAATCTACAGAAGTTTGCCTTGTTGGCCTATGCTTGAGTAGAATTTTTATCAAATTATCTCCGGTCTATAGTGTACTTATATTGATAGTTAGAGATTTTTTTTTTTTGGGTTTAAGGTTGAAGTTTTTCTGTTAGTATTTAGAATGTAAAATGGCTTTGGTTTTTAAGAAACAAGAAAAAAAAAGGGTTTTTCTTTTTTAGATGCCACTGAGGGTGACTCTAAATTGGAGTTGAGGCATGGCATTCAATTTTATGGACTAAGGTTGCTTCGGTAGCTAGCTAGCATGGTTGGCGCGTAATACTCTTTCTTACCTTGCTTATTACTCATGAAGTTTTCGCTATGCTTGTGGAATGCAGCTCATAAACAGGGTTCAGTGCTTCCCCATGTGAATGCTGAGGGTTTGGACAATGGTTTTCATGTGTGTAAACATACTATCTTTTCGATTTCATTTACACTATCATTACTATTCGTTGTATTCTTTCTTTCTATCAGTATGTCTTACAAAGGCATTACTTTTCTGGACCATACCCAGGGCATCTACAGTGAAACTGCATCTCTTGGATTTCATGGTTTTGTGCATAGCCCACAAATGCCACAAAGATCTTATGCTCAGGTTTCATCTCATCTGCCTTCTGTTGGAGATCCTAGCCGATTACCCAATGCAAGGCATTTCCTTACTTTAGATTCATCTTGTCACCAGCCATCAGTTCCCCTAAATATTCCACATGTTACTTCAAAGGCCCTATTTTCTCATTCAGAGTTTCCTGTAAATAATGAGCTACGAGTGGTTGGAAAAAGATTTAATCTGAGACCCAATTACCTTCCTCAGTCAAGATCGTACGGTGGAGGAAGCAACTTCTTTGGAAGGTCTGGCAACCTTTGCTCCTCCTACCAAGGGTCTGATGGGTTTGGGGTTGGTGGGTTCTGCTCTGACTGGTCAAAGCCTTTTGGTGGGAAGAGTTCTCTGTTTCATGCGTCATATCCAGCAGCTTCTCCAAAACGAGTTGGTTCATTAGAGTTTCCTTCGAATGACCTTGCAATGGTTAGTTCTTTAACTATCGCATATTTTAAGGTGGTGGGAAGCTAGCATTCTTTGGAGATTTTAGTTGGCCATTGAAAATTTTGGAACATACATTCTATATTTTCTAGCAAGTATACATTTCTGCCATAAGCAAAAGCTATATCATGATTGGAGTCAGGCATGAAGCCTAGAATAGTTTCAACCAATACTGAATTGTCTAATTGAGTTTCCCTACGTTCATTTTTTTTCGGGGGGGGGGGGGTGTGGGTCGTTAAGCAGGACATTGAACTTTAGTCTTGGTATGATTAATTAAGCTATTAAGTTGGCTTAATGGGCACCTTTACAGAGAAAGTGTTTCTTATATTAATGATGCAGTTGGCTTGTGTAGCTAGCAAATTTTAAGGGGATCAAGGAAAGAACACAAAATCGGAGCCCAAATCCTATAACTGACAAGCAGTTATAACTTAAAAAACCGATTAAGATCAAAGTCAAATTTGAAGGGACAAGTGCTCTCTTCTCATTGAAACAGGCACCAGTACCCACTATCATTATCACTACCTTCTCTCCTCCATTTCACTCTCTAGCATTACTGCACAACTCTTGTTACTTGATTTTGCATTCTCTTATATTTTCCCGCAATAATCTGTTTTATACTTTATGTTATGAAATTATATAGTCAGGAAGCTTTCTGTTCTCCATCTGAGTGTTTTTAGTAAACTGCTGTCAATTTCAGTTTTTTGCCATGCTTTTAATTACCATTCATGGCAAGGGCTTCTTTCACTTCTAGCATAAGGAAATGAAAAAACTTATACCAGGTCCAGAGCATGAAGTTTAGGGCTCCCGGACAAACATGTGTAGTGTTTAAATTGCTTAGTTAGCAATAACTACATTCCAAAAATTGTTTAATAATTTAAACACTTGTTATGCTTTTGTTGGAAAAGTTTGTGAAATTCATGGAAAACAGTTCTTTACGCAAGTACTGAAATACTTGAATACTGTTCTCTCAACTCCAGATCAACCGTGGTCAAGTTGAGTCTGAGTAGTTTTCATACCTATGATGGAAACAACATGTAGGCACAAGTCTACAAGCTCTCCAGAATTGCTTAAAAACTTTCAATGGATCAATGTGTTTAAAGCATGCATTACGCATCATTTCTCCTGAGCAACATCTGTTTAAGCTTCTATTTTCTTCTCAAGCCCAAAAAGATTGAGGCTGTTATATTAGTGCACCTTGGGAATTGTAGCCCAAATAGTATAATTTTCTAAACCCTGTATACCATCATATAATTGTGTTTTTTGTGCAAGAATGGTGACTTCGTGATTTTTGTTTTACATCTTCGATTCATCGTTAGATTCCAATCCTCAGATGTTTCTAATTAGTTTACAATTTAATAATATATTCATTGCGTGTGAAATAGATATTGCTGAGTGATTGATTCTAGTTTGTTGCCCAACTGTTAAATCATATGCAGGCTTCTTTTCAAAAAGGATCATTTAACAGGTTTGGTTCTTGTTCTGGCTCCAGCTCTAGAGGTTACACTGGTAGCCAAATTGATCAAAGTTGTCATGGCAGTGTATCCACTTCTAGTTTAGGAATAAGTGGTCATAACTGGCCTACGCTTGATGAAGCAAAGCAAGGAGGGAGCTGCAATGACTTCTCCTGCAGTTGTACCGTAACACTTGATACACTAAGTGAGCGTAACAAGGGACCTAGGGCATTTAAGCCAAAAACTCAGATAACTACCAAAGATTTTATTGTTGAT
The DNA here is from genome assembly GCA_029448705.1 of Adansonia digitata. Classification (NCBI taxonomy): domain Eukaryota; kingdom Viridiplantae; phylum Streptophyta; class Magnoliopsida; order Malvales; family Malvaceae; genus Adansonia; species Adansonia digitata. The sequence continues at coordinate 5,171,043 of JAQSVH010000001.1, read as the reverse complement.
AGCAGCAAGAATGGCCCAAGTAATGGAATTACCAACGGATTATACAGCCGACAGAATTTTGTTACTGATTATGAGGGTGCAAAGTTCTTTGTGATCAAATCTTATAGTGAAGACAATGTTCACAAGAGCATAAAGTATGGTGTCTGGGCAAGCACCCCGATTGGCAACAAAAAATTGGATACTGCTTATCATGAGGCAAAAGCTAAAAAAGGGACATTCCCCGTCTTTCTCTTATTTTCGGTAATCTACCATATGTTGCATTTTAGGTGTTGGAAAGGTTAAAAGAAAAACAGAAAATGATGCACTGTCATCTAACCTAATAAAATAGTTGATAGATAGAATATTAATAAGTGGTAATGAATTATAATATGAACTAGGATTATGAATTGGTCATGCATTGTAAATATTAGTGGGAAATCCTTTGTACATAATCCATGTGCTTTCCTTCTGGTTCATTTGTAAGTAAAGACCATGAATGAGAACATGAAATTAACTTAGTTGCTCCTTATATGTTATGTACGCAGGTGAATGCTAGCGCTCAGTTTTGTGGAGTGGCTGAGATGGTGGGACCTGTTGACTTTGATAAAAGCGTGGATTATTGGCTTCAGAATAAGTGGTCTGGGCAATTCCCTGTAAAGTGGCACATTATTAAAGATGTCCCCAATAGTCAGTTCCGCCACATTCTACTTGAAAGTAACGACAACAAGCCAGTTACTAACAGTAGAGATACTCAAGAGGTAAGGATGCATTTGGGATTGACACTCTTTGAGTGCCGATCTGATTCTTGGTTTTTCCAGTTACATTCAAATTAGAGTCTTTATGGCCTCATTTCATATCTGCTCTAACTAGAGCTTCTGAGGTGATTATGTTGGTCTAGAATCAAATTGGATTTGGCCAAGCCAACGTGAAATTTGTCTATGTTTGCATCCTCACCCTTTTTTTTTTTTTTTTGGTTTTTTAATACTTATCAAGTTATAGTTGTGGTGTATTTATAACTTTTGTTGACATATGAGATTTATGACTGGATAAACTCGACGGCACAATGTACATCCTAGAGCTAGAAGATAACCACCCTTGTTTGCCATCTGAACAACTTGTGAATAGGCATGTATTGCATGCACATCAACTTGTTATGTTAGGAGATATTGAGCATGCCAGCAAAATCTCACGATCGATGCTCTGATATGTAAGACCTGATGATGTGTCCTTATGAATCCAGTTTTCGCACCATTTATATTTATCTTCTCTGACTGTACTTAACATCAAATAAGGTATAATCTTTCTCAGCTTCCGTTGCAACAGCACTTTTTGAATGTTGTCTGACACTGCTTGCATCAAATAACATTTTGCAGGTGGAATTTGAACAGGGTATTGAGATGATGAACATTTTCAAAAATTACGAAAGCCATTCATCCATCCTAGATGATTTTCATTTCTACGAAGAACGGCAGAAAGCAATGCAGGAAAGGAAGGCGCGACAGCTAACTACCCTAATGGCTTCAAACGATTTAATTCGCGAATCACCGACCCTTGTCTCACTCCCCAACGATGTCATAAAGAAAATGTCCAAGAGCTTTGCTGAAGTTCTTTTGTTAAATGAGGATGAGAAAACAGGTGGAGCATCTGGAAAGGTGCTCTCTGCAGCCTGTGGAGGCCATGATAGATAGCTGCAAGCAAATATTATCCGGTACGGAGTCACAGTTTTATGCATTATGAAAAATGTGAATTTAAATCCAACGCCACTTCTTTATCTTATGTTTATCTCTTGTTCTTTATATCTTTATCATTTTGCTGTCCCATAAAGTTTTGAGAAGGTTCCCAGTTTGGGTTTTAACTCCGTTTATGGATTTTATTTGTTTAGATTAGATAGAGATATTCTGGATCAGTTCATAAGATAGACTTGTTTCATAACTTCATATCGTATATATACAGTATATATACAGTTTATATACAGTATATTTATCTTAAGAGTTTTTTTTTTTTTTTTTTTAAGTTTCTCTTCTTTCTTCATTGCTTTTTCTTCTATTATCCCATTTTTTGTTCAACTTTTAAATTACAAAGTTATAAGTCAGCCATGTATATTTCATAGGTTTTTTTTCCCAAAATTGTTCGAACTTGCTAACCTTTTTGTTCTAAAATATTTAGAAAGAAGAGATAAGAGAAAATAAAATTCGTGGAATATGTCTAAAAGCTTTATTTCATACACAAAATCGTGATTTTTACCGTAAGTCGAAAATCCATATATATATATATATATATATACACATGTATTTCTTTTACTTTGTCCCCAATTTTTCTTTGAAAAATTTTAAAGTTTTTATGAAAGCAATATATAATTTTTAAAAAAATATAAATTTAGTGATAAAATCTCATATATTTGTTATTTTAAATTAAGTTATGATCTTCAAAAAAGCTTGGATTAACAAAGAAAATTGAAAATGGAAAAATAAAAATAATATGGAAAACATAAGAATAAAAATAAAAATATCCAATTTTAATACAGAAACACACAGAATAGATAGATATGCCCTTAAAATTCTGAAAATTCTCCCCTAAAAGTAATATATACCAGACACATTTGTACGTTCCAAAACTTATTTATTTTATATTTTTTGCTATTTTTGGGAAGTGATTATCTTTTTTTTCTTTTTCTCCAATTTGAAAATTATTTTTCTCCCTTCTTAATTGCCTTATGCTTTCATATCGAAGGCACTTCAATGCTACTAGTATTTATAGTTATGTGTATCTTCCTGTCATTTTCTAACGTTAAAATCTTCTAGTTTATCGGTTCTCCGAGCATTTTACCCTTCTAACCTTTTCTGCTTTAGTTAAATATATATATATATATATATATATGAATTTATGCTACCTAACTACATAAAATTATTTATACTATTTTTAATGATTTTATATTTTTGTATTATTTATATATTTTTTTCAATACAACAAATATAAACTCAATATATATATATATAGAATTTTTATTTAATATACTTTCATATAAAGCTATAAAATCCTTAAATCATATAAGGATACTTCATTAATATATATATAAATATAAAATTTTAAAAAAAATTATAAATTACTATATGTTTTAATAAATGTTGGCATTCATTAATATTAATCCATGTATAAAGTCGTTTAAGTAACAACAATACAGTGGGGAAGAAATAATAATAGTGAAATTAAGTTGTAGCAGCTGCAAACAAAAAGGAAATTAAAGCCTTTTTTTATTCACTCCCATGCATCTCATCCCCATCCCATGCCGCTTAAAACAGGGAAGCCGATCCAACTGGAAGTGCGTACAAAACTGCGGCCGAAGCCATCAGTAGCGTCGAACCAACGAGGTGGGTAATTTCAAGCTTCATTCCACCGGAGTTACTATCAGTTTTCTCTGAAGCAGACGATGGCGTTCCAGTGGATGCCGAGGAGGGCGTTGTTGCTGTGGAGGAAGCATTTGTGAATATGGCTGCGTCTGGTGAATTTGGGGCTAATCCAAGAAGCTCTGTTTTCATTCAAAAGACAAACAACACTCAATTAATTTATCAAATCGGTTCATGGTTTAAAAGTATGCATTTCTAGCTTCAAATCAACCACGAGATAGAGAGAGAGAGAGAGAGAGAGAGAGAGAGAGAGAGAGAGAGAGATTACGTGGGCAGTTACTGATGCTAGAGTTCTTTAACTCGCAAGCAGAAGGAAGCTGAAGAAGCTTAGCTTGCTGGATCCCCAAGCTCTTAAGGCTCTGAGCCCCAGATGTCTGACTCTGCTGAAGAATATAGCACAAACACTTTGGTTCCTTTTCTTTTACACTCGACACCGAACTACAACACTCCTTCGAAGGTTTCTCAATCTTCCCTTGCGCAAAGCTCAGGCAAGTCATAACGTTCTGGAAATCTTGGTTGCACTCCTTCGCTAAATCGCTCTGGTCAGCTGCACCAACCTTCCCCAATGAACCCCAAAACAAGAAGCTGATCGCCCAAAAGCCCAAAAAAATAAAACCCTCTACTCTCCTTTTTTCGATTCCCATTATTCTTCTTGAGGCCGGCTTTTGTCAGATTCAAACATAAAGATGTCTCTTTTTCAGCTTCTAGAAAAACAACAATGGAGATTGGGAAGTGAGAAATATTTTAGGAGGCTTAAATATAATGATGTGCAGTTGAATGAAAAAGAGTGGATTCTGTATGGACCGTTAACGTGGGCAGTCATGGGTCCCCAATATGAAAATCAACGGTGCATGCTGTTTAGAAAAGTCAAGCTGAGATATAAATGGAGTTCCCACTTGTTTGTTGGGCAGCGGTGGAGAGTTTGGAGTTGGTTGTTGGTTTCAGAAACAGGACTTTAAATGAGGCTAAGATTTCAGGCCAACCGCCTGTCTTAGAAGTCCACGTGGCAGAAATTAATTAACCTTGGATGTACATTAATTAGAAGAAGAAGAAAATGTTTAGGTAGTGTTTCAAATTTGGAACTTCGGTAATGAGAGCGTAGCTTTGCCTCTTTGTTTAAGAAATGGGGAAAAAAAAATAGTAAAGAGTTATTTATAGAAAAAAAATATAATTAATAATATTATTTTATTATTTTTAATATAATAAAATAATACATAATGCTTAACTTCTTTGGATAATTAAATAAATTTTAATTAATTTTTATAAATACACTAAATGACTCGATTCTTAAAAAAATTATTCTGATTAAACAATGAATCTAAAAATATTCAGATTAATTGATTCATAAAACTCGTTAATAATAAGATGAATTGGTCATCCAAACCTAATTTCAAATTTAATTCAAGTTTGAAATGGGAATCATCCTAACTTTAATTTAATTTAATTTAATTAAAAGTTTAAATTTTAAATGTGCGAATAATTTGCATGGCAAGATGACTAGTAAATAATTTTTTTTAATAAAAAAGTGTAGGAGTAATATTTTTTTTAATATGTTTGATAATTTAAATTAAATATATAATAAACTTTTTAACAAAAAATTAGCTATTGTTTAAAGTGAAATAACCTCAGTAAATTTCACTTTGGAAAAAATTAATTAATTAAACATA
>JAQSVH010000001.1:5141080-5165893 GCA_029448705.1 Adansonia digitata | reverse complement strand
AATTTGCTTAATTAATGCCCGAGCCTGAGAATTGTCAGATGAAGTTGGCTTACACACACACACACACATATATATATATATATAGACATAGAGAGAGAGAGAGAGAGAGAGAGAGAGAGAGAGAGAGAGAGATGAGGCCTGGGTGTTTTGAGATGGCCTTGTGGGAATTGGGGTATGTGTTCGTCATGAGTGGCGCTATTTGTCTATTCACCAGAAGTGAAATTTGCAAATGGAAGGAGATTGAGGAAGGTCATAAAGTTTGGAGAAAGCCACGCAAAATCGAATGCAATAGCGAAGGAAAGCATGTTCTTCGAAGCCAATTTTGTTCTTGGCCTTACTGAGGTTTACGTCTCCTAAACCAGGTTATTTCATAGAAGACAAGGCAATAGAGCCAGTTGTAGATAAGCCACCCTAAGATTGTTTAGAGATGAAAAACACATTAAGATCCAGATAAAATCCAGCTTGACAAATGTGCGAAGGAACTAGAGCTCGTAATTTTAAATACGATACAATTATATAGCATGAACATAATACGAAAAAATTAAAACATAAAAAGAAAATTAATATGATATAAATATATAAATATATCAAAATTTAGATAAGTTATGACTTTCTTTATAACATTTTATAGTTGGGCTTTAGTATTTATACATATCTACAATGTATATATGTATATAAAAAGAATATACGTAATACTAATTAAAACAACATCAACTGTTGAATGTTCTTTTAATAGATAATAATCTCAAGGGAGAACTCTGACTCCGTAATTAAATAAAGGAATTAAATTTTGACTTAGAAGCCCTATTTTCTCTGCAAAAGACAAAACCATACAGTATATGTTTTTATATTTTAAATTTGCATCAACTTCACTTTCATGGAAGCTTTTTTTTTTTTTTCTTTTGTAAGTAAATCGTGCATAAGTTTACGAATTTACAAATACAAAATATAGTATTTGTTTTACTTATTTATTTTATTTATTGTTTGATGACGGTATTTTTGTTTAATTTGGCAACCTTCAACTAGTAGCCTCATTAATTTTCATCCAACTTCCTAGTAAAATAAAAATAACTCTATTAAGCTTGTGCAATAGTTGAATGGATTCGATTCTAAGTTTTAAAAATATATTTTAAATTTAATTTGATTTTAATTATAATATATATAAATTATTAATATAAAAATAATTTATATATTACAAATAATAAAATAAACTTTTGAATTCTATCGATAAATGATTCTACGGCTATATTTATTCAATGACCAAATCTTGCACAGTCTAGAGAGAGCTTTCAACAAAGATTTTTAATTTTGGCATGAAATATTATTTTATTGATAGTTTTTTATTTTAATTTAATTTTAAAATATATTTAAAATTATTAAAATACAAGAGTGGATCATTTGAATGACATAATATATTTATCGAAACTAAGATTATATCCCAATAAACAAATCCAATTGAATCAAAATCTTAATCATAATTTTTTTATTAATAAATTTGCTACAAATGAAAAATATTAATACACCCTAAAAATTTTAGCGTTATAGCATTATTGAGGGAAAAAAATTGTTACATTATAAATATGGTTTTCTTGTATTGCACTAATGACATGGTCCTTCGTTGACATATTGTCACAAAAGATAATATGGAAGTCTAAAGGATAGGGTTTTTTATTAAAATTCAAAAATTTATTCAACATTTAAGAAGTTTTAGATACGAATATTAGGTTTAAAATATAAGTTTGAAAGAAAAAATGAAACCTCTTTAAAAAATAAACTAGACTTATCTTCGACGTTTAAAGTTTAAGTTCAATATATTTTTCAATTATATAATATATTATTTTTATTTTTATAAATATTATTTAGTTTTTGTTATATAAAAATTAAATATATAATATTATAGTGTATATATTAAAAATTAAGAACTTAATAATACGAAAAATAAAAATAATAATATTTTTTTAGAAGAAATGGATAGGATTAAGTGAGTTTGGGTTATTCATTTACAAACATAAACGAATCTAAACAAAATTTTAGATTATATTTATGATTATTCGGGGCTTAAACAAATATATAAAAACTCAACTTAAACTCAACCCGATCTACTAGGTATATCTCTGTCAATGGGAGCATTTCACATGTAGCTTTTTTTGCTATAAAATTAAAATAATTTAATCACAATCCAAAATTATATAAGATCTATCACATATAAAAGTAAGCTCTATATAATTTTTTTTATAAATATTACATAATATTTAATACTAATTAATTAATTATAGTATAATTATTATAGATAATATACTTTTTTTCTTATGCAAAACGTCGTCAAAGGCCAACCCTCGACGGGTCAACCATTTGCACTTGGGTTTACAATTTTAAAAAATCTTTTTTAATTGGGCTGGGCACTCAAACAAAAGGCCCATCTCATCCATCGGTCCAGGAACAGGACCAAAGAAACAAACAGTACACCGCCTCTCAGTCCTCGGTCTTTCGCCATTGACGGCCCTTGAATTTTCATTTTTTTTTTAGAAGATTTCATGTAGGGTAAAGACCTCCACTCTCCATGACTCCATTTCTCTATATACTGCTACTATCACTAATCACTTGAATCTCTACGTCCCTAATCTGATGGCCGGAGGCGGTCGACGAAGCGCTCGAAGCAGGACCAAATCCTCTACCGATGTCGACGAAGACGGCAATGCTCTCCACAAAACTAAACCAAACTCCAAACTCCACCGAGTTAAAGCCAGAGATCAGAGCAACGCGCTACGAATCCTCAACGTTAGTTTTAAAATCATGCTAGGTTTTAGCATCGTCGCCGGCTTAATTATCTTCCTCTTAGTCAATCATCTCATTAATCCAGCTGAAGTTGCTGGGAGACCTAGAGTTGTCACTCCATTTCCCGCTCCCAAAATCATGGACTTACCTCAGGTACACGTAACTTGAATTAATATCCATTTCTTTTCCTTTTTAAAATAGGATTTTAAAATGCGAATACGAATGTAAGCTTGTAGGAGTATTTTTTCTATACGTATACATACGTATTTGGTGATGGAGGGTTGGATTTTGGCAGTTTCAAGGCGAGCATAAAGAGAGCTTGTACTGGGGAACTTATCGTCCTCATGTTTATTTTGGAATTCGTGCCAGGTACTATCATATTTTTCATTCCGTAGAACTTGATGTTTTTCGCTTTATAATTTTGAATAGATTTAAAATTATGTGAATAATTGTAATATTGTACGGTAATTACGTTTTCCCCAAAAATAAATGTAAGTGTGAGGGTTTTAATTAGCAATTGCAACCGGCAGGACTCCTCGGTCTTTAATAGCTGGGTTAATGTGGATTGGTATAAAGGATGGAAGGTATTTTATGCGACATGTCTGTCAAGATTCTGATGAGCTGAGCACTTATGGTTGGACGCGTCATAATGGGCGAGATTTTGGACATCAGTTTCTGGTTGACCAGGATATGACTTTAGCAACAAGTTTCTTGAAATCTAAGGAGGCTGGCAGTGGCTATGGAGGAGACTGGGCAGTTCGAATTAATGTGCAAAGTCAGGGGTATGTTGCTCGATATGTTGTTTTAGCTTTTTGTTGTTAATTGCATATTTAAAACCGGGTGCTTTCTTTAATTGCGTACAAAAGATATATTTTGCAAATAGGAAAATTTTTAGTTAGTAAGAGTGCCGCAGTCAAACCTGATTGAGATATGAAGCAACTCTTCGGACTGCCTTCTGTAACTGGCACTTGTATGAGCTCACTTGATTACTTGGGCTGTTCATGGTAAATTAAGAACTTATGTTTTATGTTGGTTGTATTTGAATCTATTGTATTGTTATCCACTGGTGGATCCTCATGCAGAAATGTGCAATGTTTTTTCTTGGAGAAATTTTGGGTATTAGAAATTATGTGACTATTGAAAGTAAGATAAGAGCAGCCAGAAGAGAATTTTGAAGTTGATTTTTTACAGTGCAAGGAAAAGATTGAATAAAAAGAAGAATACATTTCACAAATTATTGAACTGATTGTGAAGCCGGTGGCTTAGTGGTTTGCAGGTTTTAATTTTAGATCTAGAACTATTTAGGTAAATCAATGAATTGAGATATATATTTGCCTATATAACTCGCCCTACAATTGGAGAATGAGGTTTAAGTTCATTAGTTGGCAAGGTTAAGGGAAGATCTGATCAATTACATCTGGTAGAAACATTTCTCCCTCTCTAAGTTCTTCAATGAGCTCATAGTTGCATGTTTATTTTCAAGCTAGAATAACAAGGTGAGCACAAAGTATCTGGAGAATGTGTTTACTTGCATGTAAGACACAGTGTTCAATTTTAAGTGTGTTCCTGGCTCGCTATTCAAGTTTCTTATCCAATCATTTTTATCATGCTCAATTTTACATATCTAGGTGGACTGACGGGATGCAGAAAAATGTGCACCTTTTTTTCTATTTGGCTGATGAAGATGGAAATGCTCTAAGCTTAGGTAGAGATATCTTGGACATTCGCAAGAATTCTCTCCTGGCATCAGGGTCACGAACAGACATTGGGGGTTGGCAGCTACATCTAAAATCAAAGGTAAATGGCAGTTGAGTAATAGAGTTAGAATTACCAGACTTAGTTATATTTGAATGAAAATTTCATGCTAACGATCAATGAAGGTTTGCTAGCTCATTTGGTTGGAAGCTGTCCTGGCCTACTTGCCATTCATGCTACGAAAGCAACTAAGAATCATGATGTTTTTGCTGGTTAGCATTTAGCATGACTGACCTAAAATTTCCCACCAGTAGAATATATCTTCTGTTGCCTACATCTTACCACTGCCCTATATTTTACACAATCATGTGTGACCTTGCGTACTCTGAATACAATACAAACAAAAGAAAACCTGAATTATTTGACTAACTCGTCTGTCTTCTCTGGGTAAATGTCAACATCCCTGTAACTTATACCTTATACCCTCGCATAGTATTCTTGAAATAGTTGTTTGGCTAATCAAAATTTGCTATCTAAACCTCTCACCACTTTCTTAGAAGGGTTTGATACCTGAACTTTGCTCAATAAAAACACCGGCCTTCAATGGATTTCTGTTTTTCGGTTTTCTACTTGGTGGTTGATACTGATCTGGAGCCAGTTTTCTTATGCTTTTCTTTTGTAGGCTGATTTGGAAGTACATTATTCTGGTTTCAGGACACCTCATATCCACAATTTGTCTGATCTCGTCCAGGAAAACCTTGCATCCCACGTATGTTGGATTTTCATACGCATCCTAAATTTTCTTCAGTTATTGGAAACTTAGACAAAGTACTGTTTGAGTTTTTAAAGGTTCTTTTCTTGACTTTTTTTTTTTTTCCTTCTACCTCTTACCAGGTAATGAGATATAATCGGCTGCAGCTACCTGATATCTATGAGAGTTCTTCAAACATCTTAGTTTTTCAGGTATAATATGTAAACATAATGGGTACTACTTGTCTTGAAACATTTTGCATTCTTGAAGTTAACTTTGGCTTGTCTTTCTTGTCTACCTTCTCCTTGATTTTCAATTGTTCTGCAGATTTCTGGGAGGATTCCACTGGAAACAGATGTTGTCTTTTTATCTGGAACTGGTATAGATTCAAGAGTGGAAGAACGTTTAAGAAATCTTGCAGGTTTCTTTTATACTCAGAATATATTTATTTAATTTAAGAAATTTGAACAGTATTTGTTCTTTTGTTCATACGCATAAGCAATCTTCATGCTTGCTATCTTTTATATTAACATTTCAGGTTTAAAATCTTTTTATCTTCAGGTTCAAGTTTCTTTTGGAATCAGATTGTGATAATAATTTTCGGCTTAGATTTTTTTTATTTAAAGTTTTGTTCTGGATCTTTCCTGACTTTGCAGGAAGTTTACCAGTTATAGGGTTTTTGTAATTTTCATTTATAATCTTTTTCTTCTGCTATACCTAATTTAGGTGTCTCATTAACCAATCAACTAAAAGAGAAACAAGGAGAATTTGATGCCAAATTTGAGAATTGCTTTCAGCTTGCAGACAAGGTATTGATTTTTGTTAAGTAATTTCCTTCTTCTGCGTGTTCTTTGGTTCTTTATTACGTATTTTTTATCTCTAAAATATGCTCTTTCCTAAATTGTCTTGCTGCCACTTTGATATCCCCTCTATTCACTTTAGGTCATGTAGGAGAAGAAGACATATATATATATATATATATTTTATGTACTAGGCTATCATTTATCAATGTCTGGAGTTGTCTAGAATCTTGGTTTTGATTCAAAGCTGCTTTAAATTTAAATTATTGAATCATCTAGTACATTGTTTTTTGTGTATGTTGTTGAATGCAGAGATTCATCATCTAAGGTCACTTATTTCTGATGCTATCTTCCCCCATGCTTTCTAGAAATGACATTGCTCTGCCTTATGTATCAATCTTGATCATGTACTTGGAAAGGGAATTCATGCTAGCTGCGTTGCTTTTGGGCAATTAATTTGAAAATCAGCCGATAAAGCTATCATATCCCTTTTTTAGGATAGGTTTGATTGACATGGTATCATTATATATTGTTTTGGTGATTAAGAGTTCACCAGTTCTCAACAAGATGCCCCCTCCTTGGCATTTAAGGTCATATCAGCAGCCGTTAAGGGTTAATTTTTCTTTTCCTTCTGCAGTCTTTTCTTTTTGTTTGCAGTGGTGTTAACTTTACTTTTCTAAGAAGACTCTGATGTTATAGCATTGCACTTGTAGGTTGATTCTAAATCCATTCGTGTGGGCAAGGCTGCTATTGGAAATATGTTGGGTGGCATTGGCTACTTCTACGGGCAATCAAAAATTTCGGTTCCCAGAAATTCTAATGTGAGTGACTTGCAAATTTCTTTGTTTATTTATGCTAAATGTTATCTAAGATCTTTTGTAGGGACATTTTACTTGTTGCTTGATCATTCTAGTTGTTCTGTTTCTTTGTGGCTTTACTTACCTTTTGCTTCATCCTAGCTCTCTAATTCATGCCCCAAGAACATGCTTTAGATTAACTATTTGTCAGTTGACTTTCAGTTAAAATTAGTAATTTTGCAACAGCCAGATATTTAATAAGCATCAGGGAGTATGATAAATTGGATTCTGTGAGTTCTGCAAATGTATGTTTGCTTGGTTCTAACAACTTGATGGCCGCAGTTTCTTGTCCAAAATGCTTCCCAAAGTTGCAGCTGTCATATCATTTCTTTCTCAGCCATAACCTTTAACAAGAAAAATTAAATTCAGTTTTATATGATGATATAACATACAGTTCATCTTCCTTTAGAGTCTCCTCTGTACTTCTTATTTGAGTAATTGCTGGGGTTTTATTCTTGAAGAGAAAGGAATAACAAAGACCAGGAAAATTCATTGATTAGATACTAGTTTCTTGCTGTTTGTTAACTGGGTCCATGTTGGTTTTTTTTGTATGTGTCTAGTTGTGTGCTATTTCCCTCTTTTTACTTTTTCATTTGTGCTTATCTCTAATTAAAAGAAAAAAGAAAAAATTTGCTAGAGCTTGTGCTTAAGAAATTGGTAAGCAATCACTTGTTTATATTGTCAGACAAAATCACACAGTGGGCTCTGCAGGTTAAAAGTCATGATGATTTTCTTCTGTATTGGCCTGCTGAGCTGTACACGGCTGTTCCAAGTCGACCATTCTTTCCGAGGGGATTTCTCTGGGATGAAGGTTTTCATCAACTACTAATCTGGTTAGTTTCACATTTTTGTAAGATAAATTTGTTGTGCCATTGTCCTAAGTTTATTTCTTCAGTATACTGCAATCTATAGTTGATTAGGATGTATCATGCTTATAATGCTTGCGGCATGTGCCTGCACATATGTCCATAAATGTTGTGCAGGCGTTGGGATCTTCGTATAAGCTTGGATATTGTAGGACACTGGTTAGACCTGCTAAATATTGATGGCTGGATTCCTCGTGAACAAATTTTAGGTGCTGAAGCGCTAAGGTAGCTTGCAGTAAATTCACAGTTCCAAGTTATATCAGGTGATATAATTCTGAGGTGTTCTGTGGTTTAATTGCAGTAAAGTTCCACCGGAATTTGTTCTGCAGCATTCGAGTAATGGAAATCCACCAACACTATTTTTAGTTTTACGTGGTAAGTTGTTTTCCAATAAAATTCTGCTATAAGCTGTTGGGAGGGTGATTTAATTCCGACTCGTGATAGAGAAGGATTACTTCAGTGTCATGCAAATTTTGCCACATTGATGCAAGTAATTTGAATAATTCATGAATTTAGTAGGATTTGGTTCTAGGCTCTCTTGCATTGGTACGCTTTTTAGCCCAGTGCATAACTGGGTAGTAATCTGCCTATACTGATTTAAATGGCTAAATATTATTTTTCTTAAAGTAAATGAGATGTTCTAATCTAAATTCAATCAGTGACTTTCTGGCAGGGGAGCAATTTTGACTGTTAAATGTATGGCCCTCTTATTCCTGATAGAAAGATTGTGCACAGTTTAGATATGAATACAACAAAGATTGGATCAGATCTATGGTATTAGATTAAAAAAAGTCTAGCAGTCTATGCTTTGCTTTGGGAATTTCACATCAGGTTGGGTATAGGTTGGTAAGCTAAATGTAGAATAGGTTCTAGAGATGAAAACAATCATTTGGATAAAGTGCAAGAAGATGAACATGGATAATAAACAATTTGACTGTGAAAAATGTGCATTTTCTGAAGATTTGGAGATACCTGCCAAACAAGCAGAAACAGGATGTTATCTTTTGTGTGCAGGCAGTGAGTAAATAGTCATACACATAAAATCTTACGCTGCTTGTGATTCTTATTTTTTAGGAGACATGATTAATGGTTATGAGGATTGCCAGATATTGAGTGATTTGAAATCTTATTTTCCTTACTCTGATAAGCATTATTTTCCTGGATTAAGATTCTCTACACATGATGTAAAATGTTGTCTAAAATTGTCTCTTCCAGATCTTGTTAATGGTATAAAGAAGAACAAGTTCACTGCCACTGAAAGCAATGAGATCATTTCCTTCCTAAGGCAGGCTTTTGTTCGGCTTGAAGCATGGTTCCAATGGTTCAATACTTCCCAGTCAGGTATATTATTAGTACTTCTTTTTTAGGAGGGTGTTGGCAAAAATAATATGATTATGGTAATGATCATTCCGTTTTTGTTGTCAATATTATTTTCTTTTTCTCTTTGGGTGGGGGGTTTGATTTCGGCTGGGTTGGGGTTTGTGATAAATGTGGTTGAAGTTTATCTGGCATTAGAATTGATTTTCTGTCAGATCGATACATCAAATGTAAAGCAGGAGTCAGATCAAACTTACTCAGATTCTTTCTTACAGCATTTATCCGTTTTGAGTCGTGTCATATTTCTAGTCGTAACTTTTCTAAAACTACAAGTTCAGGGTAGATGGTAACATGATTGAGGTTTAATCAACGATATTGACAATGTAGCTTAAATTCATACGGATATAAACAACTAAAAAAATCTTAAATTTTTTATATGAGATGGAATGGTGATATTAAAAATATTAACATGTAAAAACAGCAAATGTGGCTAGACTCTTAAGGCTTTCTTGAGTTTGTTACATTAGTGGCTTGTGGAAGCACATTCTTTGAACTGATTTTTTTAAAGAAATGATTGTTAGATTTTATTGTGTTTAATAGTTTTTGTTAAATGCTTTTCCAGGGATAGTGGCATTTGGCTGTTTCTAACCCCCACCCCTTGCTATTATTTTTATAATCACAGGGAAGGATAGTGGCAGCTATTACTGGCATGGGAGAGACAATTCAACGATTCGTGAATTAAACCCAAAGGTTCTGTAAGACATTTTAAGTCCTAAGCGAACATAACTTGTAGCTTTCTTTTGAAGCTTTTAAACAGTAAATATTTTATATTTTTTCTCAGAGCATGCCACGGTAGCTGTGTTTCTGAAAAGTACCAAGTTTTTCTCACTTAGCTTGGGCCTAGGGTCAAAGCAACTAATTTTTTGGAGGATAGGCTGCAGTTGTCTTGTCCATTATGTCTCAGAAACTTGGCTTGCAAAATCCTTTTCCTTGAAGTGTTTAAAACCAAAAATTTAGATGATTTTTGGATTTGGGGCTTCTGATTGGATGTTTTAGGCGCAGTTGGATTTTGACCTTGTATAACACCTAAGGGCTTTTTGAATCCATGTTCAAGTCAGCTTATCCAAGCTTTATGATGACCTTTGGGTTGCACAGATAGCTTATCTTTTTTCATTTTACATTCTATAAGTTTGATTTATAAGTTAAAAGAAAATTTCTGAAAACATCTGTAGTAAATGGAATGGTTTCTTCTATCCCCAGGCACTTTCCTCTGGGCTGGATGATTATCCTCGTGCATCACACCCAACTGAAGATGAGCGTCACGTGGATCTTAGATGTTGGATGCTTCTTGCAGCAGACTGCATGGCTTCCATTGCAGAATTGATTAAAGATGAAAATAAACCTAGAAAGGTAGAAATGCAGTAATGAGAAAACAGGGGGGAAAAGAAAAAACCTCCGAAGTATCTTTAACTATTAATAATCGATCTTCAAATTGAATTGGTGCAGGAGTATGGCTCTACAGCTAAGCTGCTTTCAGACTTTGATGCTCTGAATCGGGTATGTATTTTGTTATCAGGTTGTCTGAATTGCTTTCTTATTACTTTTCGACATTTTTAATGGCTGATACACAATTCTTTATAGTATTGTTATTCTGCATAGATGTCCTTTTTTTCTTGTCCTGTCTTCTTTGCGAAGAGCAAAATACGAAAGTGTGATAGAATAATTTACAAGGATGAGACAGTACTACAAATTGCTCTTACAATTCAGCTTTTTCTTGTCTCATTTGTCTTGATGTTTTACCAGATGCACTTCGACCATGCTTCTGGAACTTATTTTGACTTTGGAAATCATACAGAAAAGGTGTGATGCTTGGATCTTGCGTTTTTAGATAAAGTATATGTATCTGGTAATTTATTCACAAATAAATCATACATGTTACATGTTTTCCGTTTTATCTGGCATTATATGCTGATGAGACAGTGCTTTAGTGCACATAACTTTTTCAACTGTTGTTACTAATGATATATTATTTAGTTTGTCCCTTGAGCTCATTAGTTGATAATTTGCAGAAGGCTCACTTATTTAGAGCACATTCTAAACTTTATCTTAAGCAAACAATTCTCTTTTGGGCATTGAAATTTCCTAGGCCGTTCTGTGCCTGTTATCATAAATGGAGTGTGTCAACTTTTTGATTCGACATGCTAAAATTCCACGACATTGAAATTCAAAGATTGATTTTCTTCTGTCAAGTATGTTGTCATTTGCTTAGATCTAAGGTTGTGAACTTGAGTTACCTTTTCTTTTTGTTCATTGAAATTAGCTATCTGCTGGTACTTATTATAGGTCCGTTTAATTTGGAAAGAAGTGATGGTAGGAAATAATCATGTGAATCGAGAGCTTGTTCGGGAGGTACTGGAGAGGCCTACGCTGAAATTGGTTCCTCATGTTGGCTATGTCAGCCTTTTCCCATTTATTGCAAGAACTATTCCACCTGTAAGTTTCCTTGATGGTCTAATATCCGAGTTAATATATTATTGGTTCTCTGGTGCTTTTGCGATTTCGTTTTTGTAAACAGTTTGAAGCTCTTTTATCTTTTAAATTTTTTTTTTTTTTCAATTCATCATTATAGATTACGTATGCTTTACATTTTTTAAAAATGTTTTGATAGAATTCTCATATTATACTTTGTTTGCACAGGAATCATGGATTCTGGAAAAGCAGCTAGATCTCATTTCAAACCGGAGCATCTTATGGACTAATTATGGACTCCGTTCCCTTGCCAAAACCAGGTAATCCCAAAAAATATACTAGTTTTTCTGTTACATGTAATGTTATGATTACTTTATTTTTTTGTTTCATTTGCTTCAATCGATCTGAGTGTCTTCTTGCACATTTTCTTCCATGCCGTAGCTCCTTGTACATGAAACACAACACAGAGCACGATGCGCCTTATTGGAGAGGTCCAATTTGGGTGAACTTGAACTACATGATACTTTCTTCCCTCCGACATTACTCGTTAGGTAAATCCACCACAACATTGATAACAGGAATAAGAAAGGAAGTTAATGCTTTTTGTTCATCCTCAATGCCTCGGTTTCTTCTGATCTACTTAGTAATTGTCTACAGAGAATGGACCGTTCAGAGACAAAGCTAGAGCCATTTATGATGACTTGAGACACAATTTGATAAGGTACCCACCCACATTCTCTCCATCTAAGGTCTATTACTACGCTTTCAACCGTTTCTCAAAGTTCAGTTCAAATACATTTGCTACAATGTTGCAGAAATGTAGTTCAAAATTATCACCAGACTGGGTTCTTGTGGGAACAATATGATCAGAAGCAGGGTAAGGGAAAAGGTGCTCGTGTATTTACTGGTTGGACGTCGCTCGTGCTATTAATTATGGCAGAAGCTTACAATGAAATGTAGGTCAGTTTGATATAACCGTTTTTCTGGTGGGAAAAAAATTAGTGATTTCAAACTTTTAGCAATGTCCTGTAGGAAGTGGTCGTAGATATGCTCATTTGCAGGTTTTCCTTACATCTATGCCAAGTATAAATAATAATGTGATAATAAGAATGCTTCTTAACTGTTTACACTACTTTAAAGTATTAAACTTCTTATGGATTATAATAAAATTTTGATAACTTATGACATTATGCGTGTGAAATGAGTGTATTAGATGAGTTTACATAGTGCTTACACAGTGTGCAGTATTACCTCGGCGGGTTAAGTGGGTCAGGTCCAGTCAGCTTGGGCTAGGTCTTGTCATGCTTGCACCTTAGAGACCGAAGTTTGAGCCCATTGAGATACATTAATATGCATAAGAATTGAAAGATAGTTTATATTCCTAAATATGTATGATATATCTTTGCATATGGTGTCGGTAATTTCACTGGAATTATTAAATTACACCTTTATAGGATTAGAGTAATTTAGGCTGGTAGTAATATCTTCGGTGATTTTGTTGGGGTTTAGGGTGGATTAAGAATGTAAAAAAGAAAAAGAAATAATCTCTAAATAGATTTAAGGGTTTTCAAAAATTTCTTTTTATTTTAATCTTCAAGTGTCTTATAAAACTTAAACCAGTTCTCCTTCAAAAGATTGAATGTGTTTTTAAGAAATACTCTGCTAATTTCACTTAGCGGAATTAATGTCAATATCATTTTATAATTAGTATATATACTGATGGTTGGGGTTATATGAAACTGCTGAGAGTTGGATATGGCACCAATCATGGGTTATTGGCCAAAATCCAAAAATAATTAATTCAATTGTATAAAATTATTTCCAAAATGCTCCATTTTATCTTCGACGTTCTTTTTGTTGGATGACAATATCTCAAAAACTTTGTCCAACTCAATTAAAAATGATTTTCTTTTTAAAATCCCAAAGCAAAAAAAAAAAAAATTCTTCATGACCCAATTTATGCCAACAAAAGGATTAGAGATTGCAACCAGAACCTTCCTACCAAGCTCTAGGCCCAATGAGAACGTTGCCAAAGGTGGTCGCAACCCCTTTAAAACAAAAAAATTCTGATTCTTTACAAGTGCAAGATGACTTGGGTAATTCATGACCCAATCCAACCCATTATGAATCCGCAAATAGTTACCCAATCTGAACCATAATGAGCTCTTTCTTGACGCTAACCACCCAAACTTTCAAATTGAGTTGGCCCTCCTCAAGTGCGGGGTTTTTGCCTTCTATAAATTATTTTATACTACGTTCCCAAATACGAGTTTGAGAGAGTAAATTTAAATTTAGTTATACAAATTATAACAATGAATTATTTATATTATGCACAAATTAATTAAGATTCAAATATCTCTATATTTGAAAAGGTATAAATTTCAAATTCATAAATACATAAATTATTTTAAATCCATCGTTAAATAGATATAAAAAAATTATAAATTTAAAAAAAATAATCATGGACATTATATTATCATGTATTTTATCATACAATTTATACTAATTTTGAAATTGTAACCTTAACATATTTCGCCCCCTTTTTTTTTCCCCCCAACAACCTAAAGTGTCTGTAGTTTTAAAACAGAAACTCAAGTAATTTCTCAAATAAAAACTTTGAAATAATAATAACCCCAGGCTTCAATCCAAACTTTGAAATCTAAATTCGATTTCTGCCTGAACCAGTTTTGGCTTTGTACGTTTGGGGTAACCCAGCCCATGCCCATAGGATTATTATCTGTGTCTCTAAACTATCATAGAATTGATCATCGTACAGTTGCTTCACCGAACATTGATGAAAACCGTCTAAAAAGCAACTTTATATCCTTATCAAAATTCCACATACAAAATTTAAAAATAAAAAATAAAAATAAAAATATTGCAAAAGAATTACCAGAGGCATCGCCGTATCGGCCATCTAGTTCACATGTTCTGTCATATCTGTGTCATCAGCCATTATTATCTTCATGTCCCTGATATCACGCTTCAACACGTTGCCAAGCCTTGCAATGGCCTCCGTCTGCTGCTGTAATACCTGTTTCCCCAGAAAAGATCATTCATATTCAACTATTCAAGTCGCAGATTAGGTAAAACAGCAGATTCTGTAAAAATTTTACCTGAAGATGTATTTTGTTTTTTAGCAGAATCTATAGAAATGACAAGTAACCCTAAACCCTAACTATCCTTTCAAATAAAATGTCATAAGAATGAGCTTGTAATATATATCTACATATATTTTGAGATGTAGAACACAGGAAAAGATTAATTTCTCGGTCATACCTCCTGCATATCAGCAAGACTTTGCTCGTGTATTTTAGTTGATCCAGGAAGATAAAGAGAACCTCCAGAACCAATAGCATTTGCTTGAACACGAGACACAGTGAGCAAGTTTTGGACCCTCCTAGAAAGTTCTGCTCCGGATCCTTTCAACTGTGATTGCATCTGCTTGTCAGTATGAGCTCTTGATGATAGTTATAGCAAATGCATATTAAAGGATCAGAGGATAGGAAGAACTAACCTGTCTAGTTATTGCAGCCAACTTCTCAGCCAATTCAACTTCCCCTTTCATTAAAGGCAAGCGGCAGCCCTTACCCTCTAATGCTTCCACTATTCTCATCATCTTTTTGCCATCATACAACGATAAATATCAGCATAAGTACACCCAAAAGATGCATAACTTCTAGCGGAAACCATAAAAAAAAAAAAAAATTCCCCCATATATAACAGCTTACTCCATATCCAGCCTGACCACACAAGTAAGGCAGATGTAATTACTAGCTTTGAATCCAGCATATTCTTTTTTGCTCTTCCTCTTTATTTATTTGGTTGAGTTTTAGAGGAGGTGGAGGGCAGAGTATCAAGGAAAAAAGAAACAGGAAGGATAGATTTTCTGCTCAACAAAACTATGTTTCTGATCAATTCCTAGGTTCAGGCCAATCATTTCTAATTGGTACTAAAAAAATAATCAAAATTTGTCCCACCTTTAAGAGACGCCTTTGAAGGCTTTGCTCCTTTTGTCTCATTCTCTGGATCCGCGGAAGAGTTTCAGCTTGAAAATGCCGTTGAAGCTGCAAAAAGAAATAGATTGTGAAAAACATACTCCGGACAGTAATCCGTAGAAACCAATAGAGAATACAGTACCATTTTCACATTGCTCTGAGTCATTCGCAACCTCTCAGCATCTGAAAGGATGACTTCATCTTGTAGCTGTCAATAATCAGCAAAACAAAAGTACAAAGAATTCAGCCAAGAGAGGCCTCTCACAAATTTAAAAGACTGAAAAATGAAAACGCACGGTCACTGGAAAGATCAAGCCTTGTGATACATTTAATTACCCCATAGTACATCAAAAGTACAAAAATAACGTGTACATTTGACCACATTCATCACCTTTTCTTACAAAAACTTTGAACAGAACTAATAAAATACTAATTACACTGCTCTACCAGATTAGTAAAGCTCTCCCATTGCTATTTCCTTGCATATAAATCTACTTGTTTTTAATCCTTATCCAGTATCTTTCAAGGTTCCATGCCATTTCTAACTGCCAAAGATACTAACAAACAAAACTCCATCAGTATGGCAACACAAACACACAATAGTGCATGAGATTCTTCCCTTTAATTAGTTACATTAGGAAGTCCTTCCGAAAAACGCATCATTTAGTTAACAGTGTCAAAATCTTATACAAATGCAAACAATTGCTGCTAGGATCATTTCTGACGAAAACTTTCCAGATGATAACAACACAATTTTTTTTAAAGAAAAATCCTTCTCCGCATCTCAAATAAAAACATACCTTCAACCGCTGTGAAAGATCCTTAAAACCCTGAACAAGCTGAGGCCACAGTCTTTCCCGATCGGAACTCTCCATACCCTCCAGTTTCACTATTGCTTCCGCCCACATGATCTACAAATGCAAACTATCAGCTAACCTTGGTGAAAGGAAGACTCCATGAACACAACCAAAAAAAAAAAAGGCAGAAGAAGAAGAAGAAGAAGAGACAAGTAGTAGTAAAAAAATTACATCTAAGTAAATGAAAGCAAACTTACATCTGATACACTAGCTGGCTTTACCCTGAACTGTGGGTCTGTTACACTAAACAACAAATGCTGCATAAAAATTACAATTGTAGCTTCAACTAATGATTGCAAATATTACATTTCTCATAATTATAAATGAATCACACGAAACAGTAACAATGTAGCTTCAGCATAATAGAACTACAATTGTTCTTCTTCTTGATTTGAATTAAAAACCTATTAAAAGTTTAATTAAGCATTGGAAGAAAACAAACCTTGAAAGCATACTTAGGGTTCCCAGGCTCCTGCTTGTAAGCATCCACAATTGCCTAACAATCAAACAGAAAAAAAAAATAAGAACCAGAAAAACTACGACCTAGGGTTAGGGTTTAACGATTTAAAAAGAGAGAAATTATACTTGAATATCACGATCGGCGAGAGAGAAGGGGAGGGGAGCCACGGGAGCCATTTGAGTTGTCAATTGAGCATTGGGGAAAGGAGTGGTGGATAACGGAGTCTGGAATCCGAAACCACTAGAAGGTGCAGCGAAGGATGGCTGTTGTTGCCGGAATAACGGAGTCTGTTGCTGTTGCGTTTGAGAAGAGAATGGAGTAGAGAAAAGAGAGGAGCCGCCGAAGCCCGTAGCGAAAGATGGCGTTGTCGGAGTTCCAAACGCCGATGTCGAAGAAGGAGTACCAAACGCCGGTGTCGAAGACGGAGTACCAAACGCCGGCGTGGAAGAGGGAGTGGCGAAGGCAGGAGTGGAAGAAGGAGCGCCGAAGGCAGAAGTGGAAGCTTGAGCTCCGAACATTGCTGGATTCTTTTTTATTGTCGAGTTTATTGATAGCTCAAATGAGTTTTTTTCCTTTTTGTCTCTTATGGTGAAGGCGCCATTCAAGACTCGACTGAGTGAAGTTTCAATTTGTTCCAGTTTTCCTCTTTGGAGTCGGAGAGTATAGTTGCATTTATTTTGTTTTATTTTTTTTTATTAAATTACAATTCTTAGAACTTAGAACGTATGTTGTTTGTCTTCCGGGAAAATTTAATATTTTCAAAATATCTCTAGTATTTTTTTTATTTTGCATGTTTTGTATTTGGGTTTGGTGTTAACTTCTTTGAGCAACACTTATAATCATTACATTCAAATATTAAATATTTTATTTTATAATTTTTAATAATTAAAATTCATTACATATTTTAGATTAATGTTTTGACAATCATTTTCATTTTTGCATCGTTAACATTATGATGTTATATAAACATATACATAACTATTAATTTTAATCATATTATTATAATAATTAATTTTTTAATTATTATTTTTTAATTTTTTTAATATCATTAAAAGTAATTTTACTGTCCATTCAAATGAACTCCTAAAAGTTTAGACACTGATCATGACTGCAGCATTATAAAAATAATTCCATCATGCCACAACTAAACAATGTCAAAGCCTTTGATAAGATTTTTCATATTTGAAGAAACTCGATTTAATTATATATTTTTATTTAAATTTAATTATAAAAATATTAATTTTTTAAAATAGTGTAATAAGTTAATCCTAATCAAGCCTCGATCAAACTTGAATAAAAAAATTCAAACCATAATTCGACTTATAATAAAATCTAATCTAAATTATGTTATCCAAAATTCCAAATACCTTAATTTCACAAACATAAACTTCCGGATCTGTGCATTTATTTTTAACAATATTCCTAAATCTTTCAATCTTTCACTAGTTAGTGTTATTTTTTCTTTAATCTTTCATTCTTTAGTTACTAAAAGAAAAAAAAAACCCACAAATTGAGATATCTTACGACTTCATATATGATTGAATAGTCCACAAATTAAAGATATTTTATTACTTCATATAACATTGAATACTCTAAGCATAAAACCTACCGGGCATGGCATGGCGAAAATACACAAAATAAGAGTATTATCAACCTGTAAAATAATTAAAGAAGTAAACAGAAATCCAATTAAATAGCTCAACATCAGCAAAAGATTAATCCAGCGGAAAGTTTTCGGACCTGGCATGTTCATCGTTGCCAAACAAATTAATTGCCATAATAAAAAACTTAATGCGGTCAAATGAACTTAATGAGAAGATGCCTAGGAAATGCACAAAAGACATCCTATTCCTAGGAGATCCTTAAGTATCATGCAATGATTCTTTCAAGATTTGATTGTAACACTGTATAGGCACAAACCAGAAGGCTTTATGTTAGAAGTCTGCCATTCTGAACCAGGGGCGGCATTTGGATCATACAACAGGGTATTGTAGCCAGGGTCCCCTTCCGCTGAGAATAGTAAGAGTTTCCGATCCATTATCCCGAAACGAAACCCTATACTCGAGCTCCCTGTCAATGGAACAGGAACCATCTTCCAGGAATTGTCGTCCGGGTTGAATATCGCCAGCTTCCGCTGGTTCTTCCACTCCATGCAGAAAAGCTTCTTCTCCAGCACAGCATGGGCAGTGACCATGACACAACCGTTCTTCATCTCACACCAAGTGTGCTTCTCAGGGTTGTAGACATCAACAAACCTTGAGTTTCCGATAGTGAAACTTGACCTTCCACCCAACACATAAAGTTTTCCATTCAATTCACATGCAAAACAGCCCCAGCGAGGTCGGCGTAGGCTTTCAATAAGGGTCCACTTCTCTGTTTTGGGGTCATACACTTCAGCAGTTGAGAGGCTCTCACCTTCAATCCCATAGCCTCCAACAACATAAACCATGCCATTTACCTCCGCGCAAGCAAAATCATAGCGAGCAATATTCAAGTCTGCTAATTTGCTCCAGCTGCTATTAAGAAGATGTGTTAAAACCAATAAGAATGAGAACTGTTTCTAGTAGTAACATGGACTGAAGGACCCTTCATCTTGTCAACCCTCAGCCGCAGTCTTGTATGGATAAGGACGTCAAAACAGTTATTAAGTTTCTTAACCACCAAATACTACAGCAATCTCCCTAACCAACTACGAGTTAGTTGTCTATTACTAATCACAAGTTAATTTGATAATTGTTTAAATTATATAGGTTCAAACTACCTAAGATTCATAAAAACCAATATAATAAGAGGCGGTTAAAGAAACCTTGAATTTTGTACAACTCTTACCAATCTTACGATAATACATACTTCAATGTCGAAACTTTTGTAAACCAACTCTTTTAATTTAATAACCTATATTCTGGCTGAAAGAATTTAAAACGTTGAAAAGGATTAAATCTTCGCACTATCCCTAAAATAGTTCAGTTTCTTAAGTTCCCAACCAGTCCAAGGGAGAATTTCGAGCCTCAAATAAAATGTAAAAATAAGAAACAAACCTGTTGAGGCAAGAATCGTATTGGTAAACATCGGCCAAGGCAGAGCCAGTACCATTGATCACTGAATAGCCTGCTATGACAAGAAGCTTTCCGTTAAGTACAGCCACCCCAAACCCAACTTTTGCAGAGCCAGGCATTGGTGGAAGGACCCGATGTTTCGATCCCAAACAATCCAAAACCTCCCAGTGGCTTTCCTTTCCTTCGGAATCCATAGTTAGAACATAAAGCCACTCTTCGAGCATTCCAGCTATTCTTCGCTCTGTTAAGAATTCTTTGCTTTGAATGAATGACCTCCACCTCTTGCATACAGCACCCATGGCAGGGAAGCTGGAACGAGGAACTAGAGCTAGGCAATACTTGGCCACATCATCTGGAAGCCCTGGAAGCAGTGGGCTGTCTAAATCATCAATGGCCTGAGAAGACAAATGAGGATTGCCTTTCGAATGAATCAAGATATCTTGCTTAACCAGGGAGGTGAGACACATATCGGGTTCTGTGATTCTCTTCTTTCCTCTCACAAACCCCGTGTTTTGTGGATGATTCTTGTATTCGGTACAAATATATCTCTCAAAGAACACGGCAATATTTCTAAATGCTAATCAACTAATTAAACAAACTCATGAAATCCATCACCTATAGGGATTTTACAACACCAAGGCATAAGCGATGTAGCAGAACGGATCACTTGAGCCATGAATGCTGAGGACACTCTATGTTTCATCCATTCTGATTCATGTTCCATACCAAAGACCCTTCTCTTTGAGTAGTTACTTCCTGTTGTTCTATGCAAAGTTCTTTGCCCAACTCCGTACCCGTTCCTCTGCCCACACATCGCCCAAATATCTAAACACAAGTGCCAAATCATAGCAAATTAGCCAAAAAAAAAGATGGATAACCAAGAAAAGAATAATTTTTATGTAGGCCATGGTGAAAAAGTCAGAAAATCATACCTGCGAAGGCCATAAAATTCAGCAAGTTTCAGCCCCCAGTAACTTCCATTTTCATTGAGCCAGTAATCATCTGAAAATATGAAGTAAACTGAAGAAAGGTCAATTCATATTTTTGCCCAACCAAATTCATACAGTATAAGAAGTTAATAACATCAACCATGGCAGCAATAAGAGCAATTTTCCTACAATAGAAACACCACTTATTTTGACCATCCAAATTCAACCCAAGAACAAATATTAAAAAATTAAAAAAAAAAAAAACCTAAAAACTAAAAACTAATATTGGTAAAAACAAGCCCTCTCCATAATTCTAAACCTTTAAACTTCCATTTGTTGCAATTTGTGAAAAGAACAATACTTCATTTGCAGTGCTAGTTAAACAAACGGGAAGAAAAACAAACTCAAAGGCCTTATTATATTCCCTTGACTTGCCCAGATCTCCATTTCACCTACCCACTTAACAGACAGAACGAAAATATATACATATCTAGATAATTTCTTCGTTTTTCTCTTCAAAATTAACTTAAAATTGGATGAAAATAAGAAAAACAATCAAGTATCACTAAAATCATGCAGAGATTACAGATTAAAAGTCATGATAAGGTAAAAAATTAAAGAAAAAAGAAAAGCAGGCAAACTAATCGAATCTCGAACTCGGACAAAAACAATCAATCAAAGTAATGAAATTAAGATTATATGAACAAGCAAGGTCAATAAAAACAATGAAGAACAAATAAAGTGCAGTTAAAGAACTAAAGTTTGACACATTAGATCTCCCAAAATGAAAAGTATATGGATCTCACACACACGAAAAAAAAAATTACAAGGACAATAATGTAAATAAAATCTTACCGGAAAAATAGGAAATGATGTATTGATGTTAGAAGATGAGCAGAAATGAGAGATTGATGTGTTTGCTTGAATTTTGAGGCAAAAGAGGAACGAATGAACATATATAGCAGCTGAAAACGCTTTCTACCCAATCCTGATTTTTTTCCTTTTTCCAGATTGAATTATTATTATTATTATTATTTGTCATTTATTTAAAAGTTTTTTATTTGTTTGTTCAATTTAAACTACTCGGAGATCTTTGGATCTAAGTTATTGGAATGTGTGATTTGTTCTACAGAATTCTTTGCTCGTTTGAATTTTTTTTTTAATGTATATAGGATTTTTCTTTTTTATTACAAAAAAAAATTTAAAATTTTTTTTATCTATCAAGTGAAATCATCTTTGTAATAAATAAATTTTGCTTGTGAAAAATTAGACCGGAGAAAATCAGAAAAACTAGAATTGTTATTTAAATAAAAATTAAAATATATATATTAATATTTATATATTTTATAATTAAATTTAAATAATAATATAAATTAAAATCAATTCTAATTTAAAATATCTCCTTCGAATTTAACCTTACTTGAATCAGTTTAAACTTTTGAAGCTGGTCTAACTAATACAATTCATTTTATTAAAAAACAGTAATTTTTCCTGACTGAAAATAATTGTTTCTACTTTATATGAGATTCAAAGTCAAGAGTAAGTCCTCATTCGTTTGACAAATTAAAGGATAGGGACGGCGCATGAATTTGCTCATCAATTTCTTTTCAATGTGTCATTCTATTTGTTTATTTCCGTAGCTGGCACAGGCTGATTTTTTCTTTTTCTTTTTTTTTTTAGTTTTCCACTTAAACAACTAAATTATAGCATCGAATTATATAAAAAATTTATTAAAAATTAATATTTTGATAAATATAGATTTATGTAAGATTATGATTGATCAATCTTATTGTATTAATTATATATAATATGTTCTTAAATTATTGAAGATGATAATATATAGTAAAAAATTAGATATCTCGTATTATAAGATTTAATTTTATAGATTTAGATCATTTTCGAACTTGGATATAAAAGTTATTATTAATAATAGATTTGAAGGGGTTTTATATAGAAACAGTTAGATATCCAATATTTGAATTCATTTTTTATTTTGATTTGGATAATATTAATGGTTTGAATTTATTTAACTTATACAGATAATAGATTAAAATATTAAAATCCAATGTTTATTTACATTTTTAATTTTATATATTATTATTTTCAAATATTTAATTTAATTAATTTAAGTATTTAACTGATTTTAAATACTATATTGATATTATTATCTAAATTAAATATAAAATTAAATAATAATATTTGAATGACAAATAAATTTGAATATTTTATAAATTAAATGGGCTCAAATTCAATATTTTTTATAGATATAAATTATCCCACTGCGACCGAAGATTCCTACAAGTTTGTGTTTGCCAGGCAGCAAGTCAGTGTTCTGTTTACCACATGCAATACTTGTGGTATCCTAAGAAAAAACCAATCAAAAATCAAAGAGATTCACTTGGAGCCGGAACTTCCTTCATGCCATAGACACCGCGTGGTCAAGGAGTAATCCCCAGTCCTGGGATACTGTTGAATTAAATTCTTGGGCAGCAGAGCATC
Source organism: Adansonia digitata (assembly GCA_029448705.1). Taxonomy (NCBI): domain Eukaryota; kingdom Viridiplantae; phylum Streptophyta; class Magnoliopsida; order Malvales; family Malvaceae; genus Adansonia; species Adansonia digitata. The sequence goes on along the minus strand of JAQSVH010000001.1, from coordinate 5,142,564 downwards.
GGATGCGCAGGTTCGTGGTCGCCCCCCGTCGGCGACAAAAATCCCCGACAAAATCAAATGTTACGTGTGTGGTGTATGGCCCCCATTGGCTTAATTTCCTCAAAAAATTCATTTGATTTTTTGGGGTTTTTAATAATTTTGACAGAAAATAATATAAAATAAAATAAAAATATATAAATATGATATTAATATTTATATAATATAAATATATAATATATTATGAATTATAATATAAATAAATAATATAAATATAAAAAAATTATTAAATTTATTCCGAGTGGTGAGTGGATGAAAAGTTGACGGAAAATGGGCGATTTTAATCTTGGTGGGACCTAGGTGGATGGTGGGTGCTAGCTTAAAGTGCCCGTTGCGGCCATAATTGAAAGGGCCGCAGCTTTTGGTATTATTTAAACCGTAAGAAAGAGACGCGTGGTCGGGCATTGCGACAGAGGCTTGGCCGAGCCAGCACTTAAACTTAGAACTGGCAGCTCTGCGGGATGTATGGACAAGGTTCCTTCGTGCTAAAGGACAATTAGTTCTTGATCACGCATGAATATATATATATATATATATATTGTGTTATATTTAAAATATTTTATATTTATATAATTTTAATTTATTAATAATTTATATTATATAAATTTTAATTTATTAATAATTCATATTATATAAATTTTAAAATAAATATATATTTTAATTATATTAATATTTTTATATGATATTTTAATTTTTTTAATGTTAGTATTCAAATATTTAAATTAATAATTGATAAATATTCTTTCTACTTATTAGATTTTTTTGTTTTTAATGTGCTAGTAACATTGCATAGCTTGTGTTGAAATCTTAGATCGGTGGATGAGAAGGAAAAGAAAGAAAAGAAGAGAAAGAGTTTTTTATATTTCTTATATTATTGTTATATTTTTATAAAAGTATTAGTACAATTGGGTATTTATATATAATGAGCTAAACTGAATAAGAAAATAGAAATAATTGATCTAAATAAAATAAAGAAATAGAAATAATTGAGCTAAACTAAATAAGAAAATAAAAATCAATTACTAATTAATATACTAAAATTATACTAAATAAGTTAACTAATTTATTATTTTAGCAGCTTGCATGGCCATTTCAATATGCTTGTAATTGAGGAAGAAAAATATGGGCATGCTCTTGGGAAGAAGGCTGGTTCCTTAATAATAAGGTAGAGTTGAATTATTAGACTAACAAATATATTACCGATAAATAAAACTAATATTTTTTATATAAATTACGTAAGAATAGAAAATAAAATTTAATCCGTTGAAATTATATTAAAAAGAACACAAAAAATAATTATGTAATATATTACATTGAAAAGTTAAAACAAATCATGTAATTTATTTTTAAATTTTGCATAATAAAATATTATTTTGAAAAAAGTAAAGACTCGTAATATAAAATAATTTTAATTTATATATATTAAAATATTATATTGATTAATTACT
>JAQSVH010000001.1:5116338-5128652 GCA_029448705.1 Adansonia digitata | reverse complement strand
AATTATTAATAAAGAGACTGTAATTATCATTTTACTCTTATTTTTATTTATTTATTATTATTTTTATCTTTAAAAAGCAAACAGTACGGGTCGTTCCCAAAGTAAAGAACCAATCTCCCACCAATATATATATTATATATAATATATAATGTATATAATATATATAAATTATATATGTTGAAAATTTGTTTAAAAATAATAAAATATTTAAAATATTTTATATTAAATCTTAAATTTATAAAATTATTTTATGACAAGTACATAATAAAATTATTTTATTAATTGATATTTTTATTTAGTTTTTAAATAATGTATTTAAAGTGTTAATCTATAGATTAAGTTATGGCTTAATTTAAGATCCATACCAAACCCTTTTGGTAAAAAAAATATCTTATTAATTATTTTTATTTTATTTTTAAATAATATATTTAGAGGATTGGTCTGCATATTGCCCCATAGACCAATTTAAAATTTATATCAAATCTTCTAAAAAAATTAAAATTGATTTTATTAATTATTTTTATTTTAATTTTAGAAGTTTATTTAAAGGGATTAATCCACATGTTATAAGTTTAGGATTTATACTTGAGCCGACCAGCGAAAAAAGTTTTAAAATATTTATTTTAATAAATATTTTAATTTTATTTTTGAATGTATATTTAAAGTAATTAATCCACACTTTGACTTATGGATCGATTTAAAATCTATATCAAATTTAAATAAATAAATATTATTTAATAAAAATTAAAAAATTAAAAAATATCATTAATTATTTTATTTTTAAATGATGTAATAGATTTGCTCGATAGCTCCAAATCAATTAAAATTCATATCTGATTTTAAATACGTATTTATTAATAAAATTTAATTTATAATTAATTTTTCATTAATAATAATTAAATTTATAAAATAAATATAAACTCTTTGGCGAAGCGTGAGCATGACACTAGTGTAAATTAACAATTAAAAATTATTTATTTTTAATAATAAATAAGTTTATAACAATGCAAGTTATTTCCTCTCGTTCACATTTTTGTACAATTAATCTTGTGGAATAATAGGTTTTTAATTGAAACCCTTTAATTTTCCTTTTAATTTTTTTTAATTAATGTTGTTTATAACCTTTGAAAGTAACATCTAATCGTATTATCAAATAAATAAATAAATAAATAAAAATTCTCCCACACAGCAAGTTCTTATTTTACCTTTAATTATTGATTAGATTTTTATTTTATTTTATTTTATTTTCATTATTTTTTTTAAAAGTTGCTTGTGATTTGATTCAAGAACCAAGAAAAGCTCTTGCGTGCACAACACTAGAGATTATGGCTATTGTGTATTTGACCGTTGAATTGGTTCACCTGATTACCACCCCAAATGTTTTTCATTTTATTATTATTCCTTTAAAAAATAATGCTATAAAATTAATTATTATCATATTATATATATATATATGTATGATGGCATTTATCCAGATTCCTTTCCTTTGTTCCTTTCGAAGGTCAAAAATTCAATCCGAATTAACCAATTAACGAATTGCCCAGTTTAAGCTCAAAACCAATGGGGTTTTTTTTTTTTTTATCAATTACTTGTCAAAAATTGAAAATCCTCCAAACTAATAAAAGATTAATTTTAATCCTTTTTCTTAATTTGTTAGAATTATTATATACAATAAAATTTAAACCTTTAATTCCTTAAATCTATATCAAAATATACCATTTTGTCCAATACATAATGTTATTAAATATTCACTATATTTAATACTTAATTTTTTTTTGATGCAATTGACTTACTAAACTGATTTAATCGATTGAAAGGATTGAATCAATAACCAAATATCTCACTAACTTTCAATCCAATTTTTTTAACAATTCCTTCGTAAAAATCACTATCTATGTTATGTTCATGCCAGTTAAGGAATTCAAATTAGACTATTTCTTCCATAAATGGATATAGATTCTAATAAAATAAAGAATTAAAACAAATATTATGATCCCCCATTCAGTCTCAGACTCAGCCACTCCAAACAGCTGCTGAAGTCACCATCCATCCCTCTCACGGTGGGGCTGAGGAGAGCCAGGAAAATAAAGGGTAAACCCACCCTTTCCTTAACCTTATAATAATTCTTACCTTATTAGCATTTCTGCAGGCTTCAGAAAACAGAAAATGGAAAATTCAAATTAGACTATTTCTTGCATAAATGGATATTCTGCTTTGTCTAATTGCCAATGTAGGGATAGGTGAAGCAGATATATTGCCTAAAGTCTAATGCAGGATGCTGCTTTCAATTAAAAAAATGCAGAATTTGATCAGTTTTTAGTGTCCAGTAATACTCCATCCTTATGATTGGATGATTATGCACGCTGAAATATTAGATCAGCTATAAAGGATGCCCATTACAGCCAATTGGATTCTCTATTTTTCTTTTTTATTTTTAGTTTAGAATTTACTTTCGAACATTCATCTTTGTTGTGACTTGTAAAACAAGGATGGGCCAAAATGCCATAGAACATAAAGAGAAATGATCACTCTCATGAATATTATGATACAATTATATGCTGCTCCAAGTTTTCCTTTCTTGAAGCCAAATAAAATGCAAAAGGGTAATCTTATCATGTATGAAAATTGAAAATGGCATTGACTTACGTAATTGTCAGGTAGATACGTGGGGAGCACTGAGACAAGTTCATCATGCTACATGCTCGTTTGCATTCTAGTTTAACTATTTGCATTCCTAAGCTCCTTCAAAAGTTCAATGTCCTAATTTATTTTTATTTGTTGTAGCCATTATTTGAGCTGAATTTGGTTCGTTCAGATGTAAACATAAATAAACAAAATCACCTTTTAAGTTCCAAAAATGGAAGGGTGAAGAAATTTACCTGCAATATAAATTACAACTGCACGCAATTGCCTTTTTATCGTGTTTTTCTCTGTTTGGCAAGCCAACTTCTAGACCTCCAGAGCTTTGTGGACAAGATGTATCAGAAACACCTGCTATACATGGCTCTCTACTCCAGTTGCTCGCATATCATCCATGACACTAAGAAGCTAAGATGGTGCATCTTTCCCAACAAAATTCATGAGTTCTGCCTTTGCTGCATTCATTACCGCCTTGAAAACTATTTGTGTATACCTTCCCCTGCAACTCAGAATTAGAAATATCAGCTCCCTCCTACTTTCATGAAAAGGATTATAAAACCATGGCTACGCACTAATGAAGCACACTGTCAAAGCAAATGGCTAAAGGGCAGTAAAATGAAAATGACTATCCTTGGACTTTGTCTCAAATATAAAGTTTTTAAGTAACAAAGCCCTGAACTTAGCCCACATCATGCGACATTTGATCTAGTCCAGTTTATTCTTGCAGTTTGTTCTCGCACCACCTGGCTCTTCCAAAACTTCATAAGATTATCAGGAAAGATTCCAGGAAATATGTGATCTAGATTCTAAGGAACTCCTAAAAAATCCATGGGGAAAAACATCTAGAAAAGGATGAACAATTCTTTCATGGGTATTAACGGGACATGTGGCCTACGCAGCACAAAATATGAACCCAAGAATCTCTCTAGTCTAGATAAACCATCACATGTGCTGAAGCAACAAAATAATATATCAGATGTTATGATTTGCTCGAGATGTCCAACTGGATTGGTCAATGGCTGCTTGACTATCATCAGTGACTAATGGTGTTAGGTACCTCCAAAAATAACAAAAAACAATTAATGCCAAGGGAAGTATATAAGATACCAGAAATGAGTTTTTGACCATGTTGAAGAAGGATAGGCTGGGCTCCCAATTCCATGCATTATCCTTGCAATAGCTCTTGGAGTAAACTTAATCTGTGAGTTGCTCTGCAGAAAGACCTGTTTGACCAAAAAGATGAAATATTGTAAAACTACCAAACAGAAGTACCCTTGAGAACAGAATTACATTGGATGTATAAATCTCACCTTTATATCTGCTCGAAGAAAAGGGCTGCAAAAAAACATGATAGTTCCATCACTATGGTGAGATAAAACTTGAAAGAGAGAAAGAAATAGATGTCGTATTCACAACGAAAAACTAAAAAAATAGTGTGAACAGGACATTATTCATAGAGATTTCAATATGAACTCAAGAACCATCTAGGATAATGGTTAATTGTCATTCATCTTTGCCGTCTTAAACCCAAAGACCAAGAATTTGCATACCTGTTGTGACCCATCTTATCAAGGATAGCAGTATTATTATCACCGTTAAAATAGTCCAAAATCCTCTTTTGCAGGCATGATGTCTGCTGAGCAACATTGCAACCACGTGTCTTCTCACATGTCTCCACTGCAAAAACTGCAGAACTGTACATAGCGTCCAATTTCCATACCTGATTAAAGGAAATTTCCAGTACAAGTTAAAAGATGAAAGAACAGGAAAGAAAAATGTCCAAAAAGAGAAGTATAAGAGCCTGTATATAAGAAGTCAACTCGAAATTAGCATTGCCAACAAGTCGAGACGTTGGTTGCATTTAAAATAACATCCACTGTTATATTAATGTTTCTTGCCATCAGAGTATAACAAGAGTACTTCATAACTTAGAGTTGGAGAAAGGCTGCTATATAACTGCATGATTTTTCTTATTACAACATTAAGAAACAAAAGTTGCCACATTACATGACATGAATCTCTTCCACAGTAATAACAGCCACCCAAATAAATTGCACAACTAAACTCAGTAGCACAATATTTTCCCTAAACCTCCCCAGAGAAAAAATCGAATATCCTATGGAATGTCCTGACAACTTTTAAACGATTAAAGGCTTAATTACCTTGCAATTTTCAATATCCAATAACCAGCTGGTAAGAAGTGCTGATAGAGAACAGAGATCACTAGGAACCTCCACTATCTTATAGGAGTAGGCAGGATCCTTCAACTCATATGTTATTTCTCCCTTTACCTAAAGATAATCCCAAAAAGAATAAGATCAAAAATGATACTGCTTCCAAATTATAACAAGAAGCCAGTAACAAAAGGAGGAAACAATGAATGGTTATAAATCAATTTCATGAAAAAACAGTGTAGCAATCACATAGAACAACAGAAAAATACCAGTTTGCTTCAAACAAATTTATTGTATTGTCTAGTTTTAAGTTTTCTACAATTGCTGAGAGGTTGGCGAAAAGCGAATTGAGGCCATAATTATGTTCCAGCATACAAAAAAAGCACATCTAGCAGAACCGTTGCTGATGCCATGACCTTCGGTGCATATGCATTTTTGTCATCTTAATAAACCATAATGCATAATTTTTCATACAAATGACTCATAGCTTCAAAAGATTGGAAGGACGAAAATAAATTAATGTCTTAACCTAAGCATTTATGGTCTCTCAGCGATTATGTCATTAATTGGCTGACAATGAAAATTCAAGATTGCTTTTGTTCGGTATTGAGAACCTTCAGCTCTAACTTGGAAGGAAGAACACAAACTAATGTCTTAACCTGAGCATTTATGGTTTCTCACAATTATATCATTAATTGGCAGACAATGAAAATTCATGATGGCTTTGGTTTGGTATTGAGAATCTTACACTGAAATGAACTGTAGCTGCCACTCACACGTACACACAAACATGTATAAGAATCAACAAGAACAAGTTGATAATTCCAACCTTAAGATTCTGCAGGTGATTTGATAGGTCACTAGGTGCAACACCAATGCTGTTCGCCACAGTGGGTATATCGAACACATATTGCCCTTGCTTAAGTTCAGACCTGAAAATTTGATAAAGCATAACTTGCTCTGCCAGGAGGTATATGCCTGAAAGAGGACTTGCCATTCTACATAATCAACCATGAAAAAAATACTCACTTCTTCAAAATGGCTGCTACTACAGAATCCTTGTCAGCAAGTAACACTGGGGAAGTCTGCAAATATGCATATTATTTCAATCTTTAGTTAATACCTCACTTCACAGCTTCCATGTTTCAAGAAAAAGACCCTCAATGGCATACACAATCTCCACAACCTAATTGCCAGAAGCAATTAACGTAAGAGATATCTAATAGAGGTCAGAGAGAAATGAAAAAGTTTGAAAACTTATTACCTTATGGAAATTCAGAGTACAAGAAGCATTTAGTTGTGGAAGCAGATGCAAGTATTGTGTTTCCCCCAACTCCAGATGTGTTAGGAGTGTGAGCATTACCTGTAGGCAACAGATTGGATGAATGATAGTAAATAATTTGCTGAATGTCAGACTACCAACATAGTTTTAAAAAAAAAAAAGAAAAAGAGGAATGACGATATAGTAAGATTAGCCTACCCCAAATTTTAGCACAAATGTTTCATGAGAATCATATATTTGATTACATTGATATTATTTGTTTTATAGAAAATATTAGACTGCAAATTCTAAAAGTTCATGCAGCATGGTACAAGAGAGAACCTCTTCTTTCATATCAAATTTACGAGATGCATGTTCTTTGACTAGTGAACAAACTTTCCCACGTGAATTTTTGTCATCGGCAAAAACTTGACAAAGGAATTTGTTTACTGCAAATTCATCCACTCCATCACTGACAACACAATGTTGTATGTAAGTTCCAGAATTCTTGAATCCTCTCAATAAATGTTTCATGTAAAATAAATTTCGTGCTAAACACCTGTGCATAAGACTACGGAGCTTGTAATATGTCACGTCATCAAAAAAGAGATGGCAATAGGACAATCTCCCATCTCGTCCACCACGGCCAATCTCCTACAAGAGGTGATCATTGGTTTGATTTAGCAGACATAGAGATACAGAATGCCTTGCTAAAACCTCATAGTTCAGAAACAAATATCGACCTGGACATACTCTTCCAAGCTTTCTGGCAAACTATAATGAATTACCTGAAACAAATTCAAGAAAAAAAACACTTCCGCTATTACCAAATAGTGATGCAATGCTTAATGCAAGCTTATCGGAGCAGACAGACATGTAAGCCAAGAGAGCCTGAAAGTGTTTGTACGCACAAGATGAAGTCCACAAAATGAAAATGGTGTATGACCAGGCCCAGAAGGATAAATAAATTACCACTCAATATGCATTCACCTATGTATCAGAGATTCCCAAAGACCCAAAACAATTAATCTCTTATTTAACAATGTTCCACTTACTAATCTGTCTTTGAGCTCAAGGGGGTCAAACCTCGGTGAAGATGACAACTAGGAAAACTTAAGAAGAGAAGAGCAGCATTTGCCTACCCTTTTCACATACCATCAGTTATGACACATTACCATTACACCATCAAAATATTCTAATTCATTAACAAGCCAAAAATTAGACTAGCTTTTTCTTTTTCTTGAACCTAGGATCACCAGGCAAATCTCAACTCACCCTTACAACTTGACTAGACAAGATTTAAATTGAATATAATGCAGAGAAAACCGCAGAACTTATAAATAAAGTCTTTCTTCTTACAGCTCCAACATCCCTCTTGTCAAGCCCCATGCCAAATGCCACAGTTGCAACAACCTTACAAAAGATAGACAATTATTGAGATAATTGTTATAACTATTAAAAGCATTTAAAGAAAAAGGAAAAATATTCAGCGCAGAATTTTTATATGGCAGTGATTGGATCAGGATAATTCTTACCACTCTAATCTTGTTAGCACAAAACATCTCCTGTATGCGGCTGCGATCCCTTGCCAGCATACCACTATGGTAACTCTACACAACCATTAAAAATAGGCTTGCCAGAAGATGTAGTCTGATGGAAGATGTTACAATACAAAATAAAAATACTCACCTTTGCAGATATATTGTTATCAAGTAAGTAACTGCTTATCATATCAGCTTCAGACTGCAAAATACAGTGCAAGTATAAATTATTAATGGCCTGAGAAATATACATCGATTGCATAAAAGCAATATCTAGAGCAATCTGATATCAAGAGCATTTCAAAACAGTTTGTTTCCCTTCCAGGTAAATTTAGTTGCCGAACATGCTAAAGTGCTTATAAAAGTTATTTGCAGAATTAGCAGAAATGAGGTTGCCAAACAGCAGAACTGCTCAGAACTAAACATGGATAGCTAATTAAACAGAGATAAAGTCATTCAACAATGAAAAGAACCATAGACTCTAAAATATTAAATAGAATACCATTCATACCTGGAATTTACAGTAGACAATAATGCTTTGAGCATCCAGAAAAGGGGAGGACTTCATCAACTTTAGCAGATCCTTCATTCTATGATGTTCAAATTATTACAAGTATATTCAAATATTCATTGGAAAACAAAATCCGTGGAGTAAAACTAAAATGAAAAAGCAGCATGGGACTCGCCTATTGCCACTCAAAGAGACTGATAACCGTAGATTATCCCTTAATTGTGCCTTTTGAATGAGATTGGTTGAAGGAATCTCTAGAGCTGACATAACAGAATGCAGAGTTGTGGTTGTGGCAGTTGCAGTCATTGCAAGAATGCATTCAACATTAAGTTTGGCACGAAGTAAAGATGCCCTAAGCCGCATGTATGAGGGCCGGAAATTATGCGACCTGTGCATTTTAAATTCATTTCAATGCATGCAATACTTTCATGTGATATAGGATAAGTTTCCTTGGGAAGTAAATGATAATCAATAATAAAGGTAGTTCAACCTATGCGACGTGGACCCAGGTGTAAGTGTTGGATACAAGTATGTATCCAATATGGGTATGTCAAATTTCTTTAAAGTTTTTCCATGTATTTGGAGGCTCCTTGGAAGATTGTATTCCCGTGCCAATGTTGGATATAGGTCAGATACAGGTATCGGACACATATACTTTAAGAAAAATGAAGAATTGGTACAACATAGAGTTCAACCACTCACCATTCAGATACACAGTGAGCTTCATCAACTACTACAAGTGATACAAAGGTAGTGGCAGAAAATATTGATAAAAAATCTGCATTCAAAAACCTTTCTGGTGAGATAAAAAGCACCTGAAACACAAGCCATGAAAACATTAGCTTTTGGGCAGTAATGCAATTCAAAATTCCAATATAAATAATATTCATCAAGACAGTCCTAAAAATTTGGGGACTAAAAATTTCAATGTTGTGGATAAACTACTTTTATGCTCCCTTCTTGAATCAGCCTCAGTGTTTCGACAGCCTCTTCAGGACCCTATTCAGTTTAAAAACACCATATTACACCATTTATCAATTACTACTAATTTCTAAAGAGAAAGATAACTAAATTCCCACCTGACTGCTAGACAAGAGGCCGCCTTGAATCATGGGAGGCAACTGCTTTAACTGATCAATCATCAAAGCCACTAATGGACTCACGACCAGAGTAATCCCCGGCAAAACCACTGCCGGAATCTGATAGCAAAGCGACTTTCCAGCTCCCGTTGGCAAAACTAGCATCATCGATTTGCCAGCAAGCACCATCTTGATAGCATCCACCTGTCCATCACGGAATGAATCGTAGCCATACATAGCTTTCAACAACCTCACCAGGTTCTCATCCGACACTTCATTTCGAACCGCCGAAACCGCCGCTTCAATTGACTCGCACCTACTCTGTTTCTCTGCTTTCAACTGCTGCTTAATTTCCGCAACTAAACCTTCTTCGTCGCAAAGGCTTCCCGTATCGACTTCGGGTTTGACTCTTCTCTTGCTTCTTTTGAAATACTTTGATTTGGAAGAGTAACCGTTCGTCCTCTTACCTTTGGTTGCGAACTTGCGTTTATAGCCGTTGAAATTGAGCTTCACGAAGTTACCTTCTTCGCTTCGCTTTTGTAATTTAACTGAAGGTAAAGGGGCATCGCCTCTGATCAAATTAGGAAGCTTCTTGTTGGAAGTTTTGGCGGAAACTGAGCAGTCAGAGCCACTAATTTTAGGTTCGGCAGTCATTTCTGGCATGGTTTCGGGTTCAAAATTGAGGGAAGGTTTATGGATTTTGGTGAAAGAAGCGCGGTGCGTAGAAAAGAAACCAGCGGGGAGGGTTTCAAGGGAACGGCCAACGGAGATTGGACGCGTTTGATCCGATGGACGGCGAATCAGGAAGGGAAAATTGCCAATTGGAGAAGGGAAATCCGGTTGTTGAATAGGTTTGACTTTGGGCTCCGGTCCGGGTTCGGATTTATCATGTTTCGAAGAGGGCCTTTCGGGTTTGAAAACGGTATCTGAGTGAGAAGAGGGTTTGACACTTGCTCTAGATTTGGAAGATGTAGGAGGATTTGCAGGTTGCGGTGGCCACCTCGGAGGCGGGAGCGGATCTCGTGGAGGAGTGGCGGATATATGTGAGCCGTCGGAGTCTGAATCTGAGTCCATAGGCATCAATTGCGTCACTGAAACAGGAAGTAGAGGCGATAAAATCACTGAGTGCGGAGAGCTCTACCGATTTACATACTTCCCCTTTTTTCGCGCTAAAATTTCCCGCCTAAGGGCATTTTTGTATTATTCTAATATACGGTGTCTAAATGTCTAAATTACCATTGGGCTATGTTAGTCTTGTTCTTTTGAAGATCCATTGTTTGGAACAAGCCCAAGCCTAAGTGTTTTCTAAAACCTTTGCAACTTGGTTTGTTCTTTTCTTTTTTCAGCAGTCTATTTTAATTCGGAAATATATAGGTATTAATTTTAAATGAAAATGATAAACATAATTTGTTTAATTACTAATTATTTATTTTTATTATTTTTATCCAAAAATTTTTATTAATTATAAGATCATAAGAATTTAATTAGTCTTAAATTATTTATAGGTACTATCTGATTATATTTTAATTAAAGTATATTTAAATAGTTTTCATTTAATTGTATATTAACTTTGAGGTTAATATATTACATTATTTTTATTTAGAATTAGTTATAATTATTTTTTAAAATTGGTGATAAAAAATCAAATAAAATAATAGAAAAAGAAAATTGCAATTACCATCTGTGGAATTCTATTAAAAATAAACTTACACTTATTTTAATAACATTAAAGTGTTCAACCAAGTTGTGACGAATGAACAAAATGCTAATTCCATTGATAAATTAATGTAAAATCCAAAGTTAAATAACAATAGTAAAAAAAAAAATTTAGAATATATTTTTTGAACTAATAAATTTTTTCAGTCACATAATAAAATGAATAAAAAAGTTATTTGAGTGGATTAAAGTCTAATTACTTTGTAAACACTAGCGATTTTCATAAAAAATTGAGAAGCTTCTACAAATAGACCAAGTAAATTTGGTAAGACATGAACATGACACATTTAACGAACACCAAAATAGTATAACAAACATTATATGATAAGTTTAGTATATTTATCATATCCATATTTAAGATTTTAGCACATTCATAATTTGTGTATATTTATGTTTACATAATTAATATAAAAAAAAATGCAATATATGAATATGCACACAAAACATGTACAATGTAGAAGCGGATATTGCCTAGGATTGGGAAGCAAAGCTATATTTTTCAATAAACAGAAGAAGGTTAGGTCTTAATTCATGTAGATACTTAATTTTGGTTACTTATTGTAATATCTCTTTTTAGAGAAATAAATTTGTTTTACAGGTAATAACTCTTCCAAATAGCAAAGTAACCCAGAATAAGTAATCATATTGGAAACATCTTGTTCAGAATAGCTCTGGCATTTAGAACAACTTGTGTTTAAAACAGATATTGATCAAAATAACTCTTATTTAAAACAACTGTTGTTTAAAACAATTATTGTTTAGAATAGTTATTGCTAGAAACAGCTCTTGTTCAAAATAACTATTGTTTGGAATAGCCGTTGTTCATAATAACCTACATTCAAAATAGTTTTTACTCAAAACCGTTATTGTTTAGAACAGCTTTGGTTCAAAATAACTGTTATTCGGAATAACTTTTGTTTAAAACAACTATTTTTTAGAACAACTCTTTTTCAGAATAACTCATGTTCAAAACAATTGTTATCTATGATGGCTCCCTTGTAGAATAAGTCATTCATGAAACAACAATCTCATGGAGAAGATACCTCTACCTAGAAGTATTCAACAGAGGACGCTCTATTCGATACTACTTCATCATATTGGAAGAAGTAGAAATAACCCCAAAAAATGGTAAGGTTCTTGAGTTAATTTCACTATTGGAATGTTCTTAAGAATTTGACTTGGTGGATCAGATATGGTAATTAAAAACTTTTCTCTTGATCATTCCTTAAAACATGACTATTTCCCTTTTTTCTTTACGAACAAGTGGTGAACTCTTGTTTATTGCTCACCATTAATACTTTAATAACTGACAACATTTCATTAATATGTTATATCTTTTACATTACATAAAGAGTAACTCCTATTTCATCAATACATCATTGTAACTCCTTT